>JAODUP010000342.1:515000-600000 GCA_025642065.1 Paralvinella palmiformis | reverse complement strand
TAAACACTCGTGCACACACACGCACAAACATAAATGCAACAAAAACAACAACCCAACACGTACAGTTGACAATTCTTTAATCATACTGAAATATACATATCACTCATCTACGAATAATGCATTAACAGTTGGAATCATGTGTCGCCATATGCCCCCCCCCCCTGCAGCTATATAGCTCGGTGCATTGAAGACCTCACTTGTGATATTTGCACTGACGTCTGCATCTCTTCTTGCAGCCACAGTGCAACGGCTCATAGCAGGATTTTGAAGCTTCTTATCGGTCAATCCAAAATGGCTCCCACCCCGAGTCAGTTGCAGTCCATCATCATAGCTCAGGACTGGATAGATCTGGAGCTAGTACAAGAGCTTGTGACAACATATAACCTACTTGGTACACTGCTCTTGTCACGTGTTGAAAGATAGCAGCTTCGGTTGGAGGAATGTTCTCAATAGTCGCAGACGCCTTGGGTGAAGAGCTGCTTCCTCGCTCCATAAACTTTGCTCAGGGTACGTGTTCTACTATGCATGATGATGATGATGAATCTGTCTAGCTCAGTGATGCTCTGTGGATCAACCTCTTCTGGCTCCGGTGAAAGGGTGATGAAGCCACCCGTGACAGCAGGACGAGCAATTCGTGCAGTCCAAGCGGACTTCTTTCATTTGCCAAGAAAGCTGGACACCGTATCACACCCGCTTATCAAGTGAAACATCATCATTGCCTTTGACTTCTCAGCTTCCAAGCCTTTTTGCAATTCCAAAGCTCTTCAATGTGTAGATCATGGAAGTGGCCAACATGTATGATGACGACATCACAGTGAACTGTGCGGATTACTCCTTTCTTTATTCCATGGTTTGTGCAACGAACAGCATGTAGAAATATCCGAGTTTCCGCTTCATCTATATATATATATATATATATATATATATATATATATATATATATATATATATAGGTTGATGATTTAAAATAAATGGATATTTTAAAATAAATATATTATATATATATATATAATATATATATATATATATATATATATATATATATGTATGTATATATACATGGCAAGTGTTAAAACAGAAGAAACGCTTCAATGATTTATTTAATAGAAACTATTATTCAACAATTTCAGATAATTTGATATTACATTATTACAGAGCCCCATTTAGCCTTCTCCAGCTAAACTCTATCGTTTAATATCATTATTTCTTGTGATCCATTGGGTCGAGATTCCAAGTTTTATGTGTAGATTACTCCAATTAATAATGGCTTGTTCACGATAGTGCATTATAAGTTTTAATTACCGGCTTGATTATGATTATAGAGAGTCGCATTATCGAATGAAGCTCCGTTTCAACCAGTAATCAATTAGAACAGGTTTACATTACCCTCGTTGCCGTTCTACTGACTGTAAGCTGCATTGTTTGTCGTTGCTAGTAATTCTGTTTGAAGATTTGTCTATAATTAATTTATCTACAGACATGGAGGTAAGCGACATATTTAACTTGACAGGCAGAGAATGCGTTTTCAAATCTGCTTCTCCACGGAAATCTTTACTTGTAACGATAATTGCTAACAAGTAAACAACAACACCCAAAGTATAAAAATACCAAATAAATACTCTAATAGTTAGATTCTCCATAATCAGTTTTTAAATTGCATTCGTAGTATTCAACAATGTTTCTAGAAGCATTATTCATATTAGCCATGAAGTATCGGGTGATGGGATTCATAGATAATTTCTGAAACTTGTTTTGATCCTCATTATAATGCATCTGTTTTGGACATTTGGTATTGATTGCAATTTGGTGATGGTTGAATTTGATGACCTATGAAACGGATCAATTGCCGTAAGATCATCATTATGGAAAAGTACAATCATATTGTCAAACTCAGATGAATATTCTTTGGATCTTGCTTTCATTCATGACATGTTTTGTTGAAATCAATAGGTGTTTTGTGTCTATGGTAATGGGATAGGTGATGCAGCACGTTTGATTGACAAGAATGATAGCTGGAGCTTTATTAACTGCAAATGTGCTAGAATTGCAATACTGTTTCATTGCAGTAACAAGTCCCTGAACATGTTTATTGCATGTTGTCCAACATCCTGTTGCCTCCCAAGTGCAGGGTTGTCATAATATAATGACTTACTTTCCTGGACATGAAGCTTTGAAGCTGACACCCATTAATATATATTGATATATTGCCAGCTATGAATTATATAATACTGAAAGTCGCAATATTTTACCAACGTCTCACATAATTTACTACATCAAGAAGACATGCAGTCAAGTTATGTTTATGGTATCTACTAAGCATGGCCTAACTCTCAATACTGAATATATCTGAATGTTGATATTATAAATCCTTGCTAAATTGCTAACGTGTTTAATATTAATTAACAGAAAACAACTTATTTCATGTGTTAGATTATCCTAAAATTCATCCAACTTACAATAATGAAGCTTTGTCAGCTATTTTTCTTATTTCCAAAGTTCCTTCTATCTTGTGGGAAATTTCACCGATCAGTATAACTTATTAGACAACCTTTGTATGAAATCTAATTGAAATTCATATATAAATATATTACAGGGGAATATCTTTGATACAAGCAGTATGCTTCTCGCGTTCTCCTTTTCAACATTGTCCTTGTTTCACGAACATTTTGTAACTGTATGATGTGGTGATGTCGAATAAAATAAATTGAATCAAATTAGTAAAAATATATATAATAACATAAAATAACAAACATAAAATAAGAATTGAAACGTATGCTAATTTTGCAGTGACTTAAATCAGGATTTAAGTCAACAATTTAAATTAAACGATTTAGGTAAAACAACTACCTATTAAGAACTATTTATTAGAAACCTATGTTTCTCGTATATGTGCAGTGACACACAAAAGAGACAATAAATATTGACATGTGGCTGAATGCAGCACAGTTGTTGCCTTAACAAGAAATACAAGTTTTCAGAAAGGGAACACACCTGCTGCATTATTTGCTCACTGACAGATAATCAACAAATGTGAGTATTGTCATCACAACCTCCGATACAGCGGTTGTATCTGTATTTAGGTAACATATAACACCTAAATACATTAATAGCTTGTTCTAGTACTAAATACAAACTTATTCTAGTACTCAATACAAACTCAAAAAGCAACAAATATTGCTCGTAGTTGAATATGTTTTGGCATAACATATCATATTAACACTTAATATATTACTCGGAGCAGGAAAACACAACATGAAAAGGGAATAGTCTATACGTACTCCTATCCATTCAATTGATGTAGTATTTCAGTCAATGAATAATATTAAATTAAACCCTAATCAGATATTTAAATTTTCTTCGAGTATTCTCGGATTTAAAGGTAACATGAACTTAAATAAAGGTGGACAGAGAAATAATATCGAGACAAGATTGAATTATTGTAACATTTCGTGATGTTGAATATTATATTTTCACCCGGGATTTTCCTCCCACGATTATAAAACCTAAAGACTGAATGCAAAAATAGATAACCAAGCCAATCTATGTGGCTCACTTCTATTGTCATCACATTTCTAGAAATCCCTGTAAATCACTGGAGTCCCAAAGCTCATCTGGGCCCATACCGACCGACACCTAAAGCATACTATTATTTTAACGAAGTATTTAAATGCGTGAGTCATTTGTTTCTCCTCCACAATAAATCATACTTGAGATATATGACCGAGGGATGACACCCTTGAGAGATATAAAGGAGGTCGCTCGGTCCATTTAGCCTGCCATGTGCACAAATGTGGCCGTAAAAAATATAACACAACACACACTCACACACACACACACACACACACACACACATACACACACACACACATATATACACACACACACATAATTTTTAAAATATAAAAATATATAAAATAAAATATATATATATATATATATATATATATATATATATTTTATACTAATATAATATTTTTCAGTGTTTTGACCACTTTTATATAAAGACTCAAGATGATTCATGAGTCTATTATTGATTAAATATATATTTAGATTGAAAGCAACAACCTTTTCTATAACATTAGAAAAACTATTTGAAAATATTTGAAACAGGTCTGTAATAGTTTTGAATAATACAATCCATAATGTTGTGTTTTATTAATAGGGTTTATTCATGGATTTTGGGAAACACTCAGAGATAATAATTTATGAACTTTTTTTCGTAAAAACCGAAAACCTTGTTTGGGAACATCCCAAGACCCCCACTTTTCACCAAAAAACCATTATTGATATGCATGACACTTTTACCAATGCATACTCTGGAAGAGAACTCGCTATGTATATTTAATATGTTAAATTAAACAATGGACCATTTCTTTATCTGATGTGATATTATTTGGAAGGACAGTCTGATTTTTATGTAATACTTTATTCGCAACACTGAAAATAGTCCTTTGATTTCCCTTGGATGCTTTGATTTTGTTTGCATATTCCGACTTAGCAGACATAAGCAAGGATATTTTAACTAGAATTTTACTGACCTTCAGTATTTCATAATAACCGCACAAACCGGTCCTGCTCTACAGACGCTTATAATACCGTCTGTGTATATTTCGAGCTTGTATGTCCTTACAGTACCACGGAAGCAGTGGTCGTCTTTGCATTTCCTTTCTTCCCAAAGGTGCATGCTAATCTATAATATCAGCTGGCCGCTGTTAGTAACAAGAGGGACAAGAAATTCCAAATATCCCCCAGATACAAAGGTCAATTGATAAGTTTCAAACCACTTAATCTGAAAGCGCAAATGGGTTTCACACTTCACGGAGTAGAATGCCGACTCGCCGAATTTTCTTGTGCATCTATGTAATGACCAGCGAATCAAGATGCATATCCTAAACAACATCAGATATATCAGCAGATATATTACAGATCGACTGACAACTCATAAAACCAATATTTACATTTCGTACAGCTGCGGCATTATAAGGTGTTGTCGGCACAGTTATCAAATTACCTGCATCTGCTTTGGATGTTTTCCACTGCCTCGGCGCATCGCTAAACAAATGGTATTACCATCACGGGGTAGTAAGGCCAGCAACTTCTTATTAGAATAATTGATTATCTAAATACGAGAAAGAAACAAATATCAAATTCTGGTGGTTACATAAAAACAACGTCACCAACCGTCAACTATTAATATACACAAAACTGGAGTGAACGAAAAAATATGATCAATTAAAAATGATCAATAATATTCAAAATACACCACTTTCACAGGTCTAGCTTATCTGATAGCTGAATTGTCCAAGAAATATTCCATGCCATTAATCAACTTATTCTTCCTTTGATTTGAGTATTTTATATATATATATATATATATATATATATATATATATATATATATATATATATATATATATATATAAAATATATATATCATTGAATCCAGACAATCAATCGGAATTATCTTTTTCCTTGGTTATATTCTAAAAGTCAATTATTGGTATTGGATTATGGAGTACTAGAAATCTGATGTGGTGCATTCCAAAAGGAAGTTGTAAAATCTCTGAAGGGAATATTACAATCTGAAAAAGATCAATATTTGTTTTTTATTTTCGAAAACAAACACGGCTTTATCAGTAAACCAAATTGTGTGTTTTATCTGTGTAGCTGGCATTATATTCTGAAAATGTTATAATAATTAGCATATGAGCGTCGCATAACGATCAGTTTGTAAGACACAATGTTCCTCGGCGCTTAATACTGGATGAAGAATATTTCTGATCAATAAGGTGATTTATCTCTGTGTACTTGCACACGCATCTTTTACGTCGGAATGAGATATTGGAACTCGGGATGTGGACTAATTTAAAATGAAATATAATTATCTGTTGTTGCGTTATCTCTGTAATTGTGTATTTATCGATATAAGTAAAGAATGCTGAGTATTTGGTAAACGGTTAGTGCTATCAGTGTCAAATAAACAAGTCTATAACTTTATAAAATCCCTGATATAATTATAATGACTAAAATCACTTACATGGTAGCAATAAAACGTGACAAGGATATGGTTTAAACAAGTCAGTGACTCAAACTAAAATGATTAAGTGATGGTTAACGTCATTTCGTCATAAGAGAGCTAACATATTCTGGGTTTCGACGAACAAAATAATACGGAATTATAAATTTAGAGATGGTTCTCTCTCCAAGACGTATTGACGTATTAGTATACACAAGAACATGGCATATAGATACAGTATTTATTAACAAAACAACAGTTCCTTATAATTTAGAAACGAAGGTTAGAAAAGGTCACAACTATTCGACGTTATTACTTATAAACTGTAATACCTTAAATTACATTTAGACATCTGAATCAGGTATAATAATATAAGTATAGCACACCAGAACAACACAGATGAATGTGTTGTTATATACATAATACATAATTACCATCATAACATCATAATCATCTTCATCATCATCATCATTAATGAACTTAAACGTTTAATATAAATGCAATTCCTATAAAATCACAATTGATTATTTTCAATTTCATGTTCGTTTCTTACGATCTGTACCAGACTATGAAACGAAACAAATATGTCACTTTGATAGACCACATTACTTTATACTTATGTAAGTCAGGGATTGTGCAAAAACGGATAAAGTTAATCACAGATACAAGAATGAAAAAGAACTGTGTGATACTTAGTACTGAAGGAATATGAGACGGGTTTCACTTAAAATTGAAGAAAACATTAACAACCAACTTCAATATCATATAACAATCAAAGGCCAGAGTTGATAGACGAAGAATGTCATCACGGAATGAAATGTGCCATCGCTATGATCCGTTGGCAATATTTATTTTAACGCGTACTGGTTGTGGATGTGTTTTGGGCACAATTCCTGTAGTAAAAGCATACACTATGGTAACTGTAAGCTTAGAGCACTGCAATGCACACCTGATTATAGCTACAATCTTCGTTTTCTATTGTATATGGGGTATATTGATAGGAAGTAACTTACCACACAGTAAACCATCCCGTAAATCACTAGAAAGGGTGCACAATGAAGGTGGCTAAAAGTTATGTTTCATTTGATTGCAAGTCTATTAGTATTTCTAACAGCAATCTTTCGAAACGCAATGTAATTTCTACAAAATGATTTGCCTTATCTAACAGAAAACCTAATTTAATATTATTCCCAATTATAATTAGCTAATAAAACCAATTTATTCCCGATTATAAAAAAAAGTGTAATCAAATGAATCCAAACGTTGAAAATCATTTAAACAACATATTCTATAGCATTAGTATATAATACATTATGTAATAAAAGGAATTTAATTTTTAATACAAAATGTTCACCGTTTGTTTAATAAACCGATCAGTGACATAGGATATGAAAAAAAAGGTTTAATATACAATACTTATTAGAATATCGTTTCTTATTTTAGCTGGTCTTTGTATCTTAAAGCACAAGAAATTGGCAAATATGTGTGTCTCTGGATTTAAAAGGATTTTAAAGTATAAATTTAGTCTTATTTTATTGTAATAGAACCGATTCTGTTTTAAAATGTCACTTAATTTCATGTTAACGTGATCAAACATGACAAACGTGAATTAATAGTCTATCCGAAACGAACAGGTTAGTAGTCTGTGATTAAACACTTTATCTTCTGGAATATTGTAAAAGATGAATATTAAGAAGCAACATTAAATACTAAATTTCTTTGATGATACGACATTTAACTTGATTTAATCCATCAATAATATACTGTCTCATCGTGATCTATATATTGTAATTTCCGCTTTATAATTGACTTATAAGGTCAACACATATTTATAACACACACTGTCGCAGCAGTTTAGAATTCATATCTTACACCACTTTATATGTCCCGTGGCTTTGACAGTTTTATCAAGAGCTTGTTTGTGTATTATCTGCTATCTGATCACCTTCGTCTCAGCTTACAAACTAGCTCCTTTAGTTAAGAACATTTCATCCCGAGAATATTGGTCCATTGTCAAAGATGCAATTTTCTTGGATAGTCTTGATTCATTTTGAGTACCATTAACAGTAAACTAACGCACGGTGTACTCCTAAAGATAAGGACGATTATTGAGAAAAGTGGGTATATTCCAAGTATGGCTTAGATCCAATTAACTGTATGCTAATGTTTATCAAAATGTTTAGTTTTTCTGCTCAATGTGCTATAATATATTAAAGATTTAGTTACTTACTATCTAGATAATGTTATATCTAGATATTAAAGGTAATCTATCAATATGGTGCAAATAATCATATCTAAGTTGATAAAAGAGGAACCCAATTTATGGTCTTCTCGGGTGTTTTTTTCTTTTTCTAAACTGACAAGAATTTAGGATATTAATATAATGTATTTCACATAATATTTGTTTTAGAATCAATAATGCAGCATTTACAAAACGATTTACATACTTCACATACATAGATATTTTACTACTAAATACACCCATATATAAATGTAAGCGTCCTGTGCGGATAATACGTTCTCTATCATATGCACATAATACACTCACGCAAGCACGCAAGCACGCACACTCAAACAAACAAATAAACAAACAAACACTAAATATATATATATATATATATATATATATATATATATATATAATTTTATTTACCCTCATCATTCAGGACTAGGACACAAACTGCACAATTGCATTTTCCAGGAAAGACGGAAAGGTTGTCTGTTATATTTGTTAATCAAGGTTGAAATAATTCAGAAGAAATCACGTTTAGTGTCACTTTTATGCTTTAATAATGATTACATATTTTACGACACAACAAGTAGGCATGTATGTTATTAAGGTAAAGCTTCTCTTCTAGATAAATTGTCCATTATTTTGTTAAGTCTCTCTACATAATCTTTAATATATGGTGTCCATTTATCGTAGAGTGGGTTATAAATGTGAAGTAGGTTTTTTGTACTGCTCGCGAAAGGTTAATAACAACAAGTTAGGTCTCCTAAGGACCAAATAACTGTGGTTACCCAACCAGTATCACCCGATCAACAATGATAATTATGTACTCTGATTTGCTGATATTAATCATACTGATATCTTAAAATGCTCTCTTAATATCGTATTCCGATCAATATGCTATATACTTTTTACTTGTGTCTATATTTTTTATAAATGGTTGGAATTAGACTTCTTAAATTCCATTCGACTAGAAAGTCGAGCGCATAGATTATACGATGACCTGTTAATTTAATAATGCTTAAAAGAAAAATTCTTATAAAGGCCATTATGGGAGTTTACGAACATCTTCATCGGAAATATTTTGCGAAAGTGATTAAATCGGTTAGCCATTTCGTCATTAGAAGGCGACTACATACAACGAAGGTAAGTCGCACAGATAAAATTAATATGACATTTAATATTGTAGCTTCTACTGAGAGCATACCGAATAATAGGAAAGATAATGGAGCATAATTTCAAAATAACAGGAAATAATCAAAGGCAACATATACTTATTTTCCTGTTTGTAAACTTAGAAGCCTTTCAATGAGGGTCTAATTTAGAAACATTGAATTTTCATCTGGGATTGGGATATTCCTTTCAACAACATCTGACATTAGCGTGGATGTGCGTGCCTATTAGCAGTGTTTGAAAAGGCAATTGACCAGGGAAAAGCAATTTATATATAAGATATCTGGAGGCTGAAAACCTTTTAATGATGAATGTATTACGTCTAACCAGTCTCTAAATTGGAGTGAATATATATGCGCGCTTGTGTATTTCTTTACTTAATGGGTAGGAGGTTATCATGTCCAGCGGTTTTCTTTATTAACTTGAAATATACAATTATTTATTTGAACTCTAGATCAAATCCATTCCAGCCATTTCAATATATCCCGACTGCAATACGATCATATGCAACTGGGACTATAATATTTGTACACTGTAATTCCAGGTACGCTGAAATTCAGACCCTTATCCACAAGTAACAGAAACATGAGGCATCTGTATGACTATACTGCTAATCATACATTAATATTATTCTGTATGACAATCAGCTCAAAGCTACTTATATAAACACGAACCTGTTACTAAGTTTCTTTCCGCAAAAACACTTGATTTATATATAACTTGTAAGACACATGTGATAAACAGACTAATCATGACAATGATATTAATTGTTACCAGAATCATTTGAGGATAATTCATTTGGCGTGTTCATTATTCTCTTTGTAACACATACGGAGGTGGCTAGAGACACGCTATATATGCTGCGTCACATAGCCAGTCCCACCTTTTCATATATTACTAATAGCATCTAAATATATGATTGGCCTAATTAACAGGATATATTTTTGCTGCATGCACAGTACCTCGATAAGCAATGGGCAGATATTGTAATTCATCTATATGCAATGGTAATCGTATTCTTCATATGACCAAGTAGTCCCAATCGTACTTTGGCTCTCCAATCCTCCAAATGTGGAATTAGGATTGCTTTAAAAAAATGCATAGATGAGCCATTCCTGATTGCATTTAATGAACATATAAATTTGCATCTTAATTCGTGAAAAAAACACAGAAATACCATTTTCTGAAGGATCCCATTTAATCCCAAAACCCTCACAAATCCATCAGGTTTTTTTTCTTCAGAATAAAACCAGCATATATTTGCTTAATGGTTAGGTCACACTGAAACTCAGATTTCATCCCACCCGTATGCAACTAGTGATGTCGTATATACGTTGGAGTCTTAAGTGTGATGGTGATATAAAATGATATTGTGTAATTGTCATCTGTGTAATCCAGGCCCCAATTAAAGATGTGGTCTCGCCCAATAGAGTTCTAGTTATATAATTTAAATAAGACAATACAAAATTGGATTTTCGCGAAACGAGTAGGCAGGAATGTCAGAGAGCATTACGTTCAGTATTGTCATCAAGGTAAAGACTCCAAATTATACATTTTATAATAGATTACAAAAAAAACTTGATCAGACGTCGTCTATTACGAGCCAATATTATATTTCAGCTTACCAAGTTCAAAATTCGGCATTCGATAAATATTAAGTTTTATCAAATTTTACATACCACTAACGGAAATGTTTGAATGCAAGTACATTTGTTAACAAAACAGTATTCACTGCATGCACAATAACATTACTTGAATATGTTACTACGTTATCGCACTAACCACAATTTATTGAAGGCTAAATACTACCTATATATCTTATTCTGGCTAATTTCTGTTTCACAAGTTTTATTTTTAAATCGATGTATATTGAAGCACCTATTAAAATGCCAGAGATGCTAATATGTTTTACTACTACCCTACTGAGAATGATTTTTTTATAATAACTAATCATAATAATAAAATGTTGCATTAAAATAAAAATGTTTTAGCAAAAAACACATTCAAACAATGTCTATAATTGACCACATATTTATTAATTAATTAATTTTATTAATTTTACATTAACTTAGTGTGTGTGTATATGTATGTATGTATGTATGTATGTGTGTGTGTGTGTGTGTGTGTGTGTGTGTGTGTGTGTGTGTGTGTGTGTGTGTGTGTGTGTGTGTGTGTGTGTGTGTGTGTGTGTGTGTGTGTGTGTGTGTGTGTGTGTGTGTGTGTGTGTGTGTGTGTGTGTGTGTGTGTGTGTGTGTGTGTGTGTGTGTGTGTGTTGCTATTGATAAGACAAATTCTAGGTGTTAAATTTAGTCAAGGTCTACAAATCGTGTGTTCTCAGAAGTTGCGGCACGCTGCCAATAATAATAAAATGAATTAACTGATTGTTCTTTGAAATTTTAAATATGTTCACTGAATATGTCGATGAACTACAATCGCTTACATTAGCGATCAAGTCGTAGTAGAATTGCTTTAATCAAATTAAGCAAATTATGTCTACAAAAGAGATAGACAAGAGATGTCCAATAATTGTGTTTGTAAACATTGTTGGTTTGTACAATATCTGGTTTATTAAGGAGTACGGACCATTTCAATGTTCCTTGCCGCTCAGTAAAGTTCTATTAGGTTTTGTAAGATTATTTCTCAAGAGAAAATAAATCTACCACTAACCATTCACAAAAATCTACATTTGTGCATAGTAATTACCAAACATCAAAGGTACCCGTTGACAATTCGTGATGAGAATGCCGGAGAATGATTGCCGACTGGCCCCAGCTATTGCCACACAAATTGCCGATTGTTATTCTGGTAGAGTAAGCTGATATTCAGAAAATGCAAATGACGTACTATAAACCGGTGCCCATAAATAGTGAATGGAGTTGTTTCGAGACATTGATAAGTCTAGAAAATATTCAACGCTTCAGAAGTTCCGGAATAGGCAAGTGACATTCTATGTTGGAGTGACACGGAACGTATTTGTTTTATTAATATCGTACACGATAAAGACAGTCCGTACAGTCTGTCATAATTTGGTCTTGACTTCAGTAGAACAAAGAGATATTTTCTACTCTAACAGGGATCCGTTTTGTATTGTTTTCGCAATTATAGTTTATACTATCTTGAGCAGTGCAACTAAATTAGGTTGTGGGTGATACGACATGTATCTCTTTAGATTCATCGCATTATATGAAACTATTTAAACTGTTTCTGTTGCTTTATTCTGAGCCCTACATATCAAAACGAGTTACTAAAGAGTTCGGATGGAAAATATGGCTTTCGTTATCAGAGTGCCTTTAAGCCGTAGGCTTTCACTGACTGGCTGACTGGCTGACTGACTGTTTGACTAAATGATTTACTCACTCACTCACTCACTCACTCACTCACTCACTCACTCACTCACTCACTCACTCACTCACTCACTCACTCACTCACCACCACCACCCTCCCACCACCACTCACTCACCACCTCACCACCACTCACCACTCCTCACTCACCTCCACTCCCACCACCACTCACTCACCCTCACCACCACCTCACTCCCTCACCACTCCTCACTCACCACTCCCACCACTCACTCACTCACTCACTCACTCACTCACTCACTCACTCACTCACTCACTCACTCACTCACTCACTCACTCACTCACTCACTCACTCACTCACTCACTCACTCACTCACTCACTCACCACCACCACTCACTCACCACTCACCACTCCATCATCACTACCATCTCACTCCTCCTCACTCATCCATCCTCACTCACTCACTCACTCACTCACTCACTCACTCACTCACTCACTCACTCACTCACTCACTCACTCACTCACTCACTCACTCACTCACTCACTCACTCACTCACTCACTCACTCACTCACTCACTCACTCACTCACTCACTCACTCCTCTCCTCTCACCACTCACCACCACCACTCACTCACTCACTCACTCACTCACTCACTCACTCACTCACTCACTCACCACTCACTCACTCACTCACTCACTCACTCACTCACTGATTGATCCAATACCTCATTGAGTCACTGACTCACTCACTGACTCACTAACACTCTCATTCACTCACTTAGCCAATCTAGCAATCAGTTAGTCAAGCAATCAGTCAGCCAATCAATCAGTACATCAGTCTGTTATACACTTAGTTACTGACTGAGTGACCCATTTCCCGACTCTCTGTTTCATTCACTAGCTCCATTCTTGTAAGTCTATTCAATATTTTCCTAACAAAAATAACATCTACTCTTCATCATTAGATGGAGATTGATCCATCCAAATATATCCTATTGTATTACGGCATGGGTTAATGCAGACCAAAATAGTTGTTAGACCACTAACATTAGTACAGAAAGGGACAATAGATGTTATTAACAACTCATCCTATTACAGTTATACTGGGCCAATATTTAAGAAATTAACAATTCTAAAGAAGCATGACTTATTTGATTATCATTCTCTTCTCTTTGTACAGGACTAATTGTCCAATACACTTCCAAGTTCGTTTAACGGGTGTTTTCCAACCAATAATGACATGTCAAAGTCAAAGGCCACCCGACAGTCAAATTAGTTTACGTCCCTAATTACCCATTAAACATTTTTCAACGTCAGTCTATTGGTTTCTTGCCCACACTGTTGAATAAGTGGACTAACTTAATACCTAAAAACTTTCATGATCACAAGCTAAAACAATAATCAAGTCTATTTTATTACGACATAATCCGGATGTTGTGAGATGTGAAAATACTAGACGTTTTGAATGTCATTTTAATTTAATTGAAACAGAATAAAACTGTTTCTGTGATATAGTCGTTTCCTCAATATGATGCCACCTTACTTGTTATGATTGATCTCCTTCGCAATGCATTATTGTTTTTTTTCCATTCTATCCCACTCTCTCCTGGGTTGTCTTTTTTCTCTCTCACAGAAACATGTGAAACGTGTATCTTTTTGTAACTTTTATTTCCTTGGGGCCTGTGGGAAGACAGCTTTAAGTAGCTATACAGGTCCTCTAATTTCTATGTATTCGACTAATATGTTCGATGTGAAATATAACCCATAACAAATAATCTACAAATTGGAAATATATTTTTTTTTTCATCGTCATACAGAAATAAACACTGAACAAACGGGAGAAGCATAACGAGGTTAACACTAAGTTATAATACTTTTTGCAAAATAATAACATCAGATATAATCATCTCATGCAGACAGAACATCCTTATTGTTATGACACAGATTTTTCAAAGTGCTTCTCTGTTGTTGAATATCAGGGGACGCATAGCACAGCGAAGCCCGAATTCTAAACAAAATTGATTAGATATTGAATGTGGATTTCTGCTCTTTATATTTCGCTTGTCACGAGATATGATAAAACAACATTGTTATGGTTTTTTTTAATTTTCATTGAATTCGTGTCAGAATATTATGTATGGCTTATTTGAAAACTTAACTAGCAATCTTTTGTCGGAAACCACTGAGATAATGTCTAGTCTACTACGGGAGAAATACCGTTTTTTACAATTTTGTTGACATCATTCAGGGTGAAATATTGAATACCGAGTAAATGCTGACCTAAAATATGACTATATCTGATCTGTCATAAGCTAAATACAATTGTCTACTTCCATTGAACGGCTTTACCTGCAATTTAACTTCTACTACAATTATTAAGAGTTCCAGGACACCACATAATAAAGTGTATATGATATTTATCTTTGAAATATAAATATTTAGTGCATAGTAACCACAAAATATATTAAAGTCTGTCTGTTTATAGATAATATATGTTAGTTAATATAACGTATTCGAACCGGTTTGTATAGACATGCATAATAGGTAAATACGAAGGTGAGTAGATATGATATTACTAGTCATTGTTATGTTATGGTTAATATAATTTATATACTCGTCATCGTCGTAATGGTTGTTACCGCTGCGTCGGATGATGACACCTAGGCATTGTTCGTTTGTCTAATAAAACCAGAAAGAAAGAATCATTATATTCCACAATTTCAACCGGGATGAAATTGCAGTGAATATCAACTAGCCAAGCCAGATGTACTATGATGAGGATATCAACTGAGGAATTGTGGGGAAGATAAATAATATTGTTGCTGTCGCATATTAGAAGCGTCCTTTGATGATGTGATGGCGGATTAAAATCTGGTCATGGAGAATCTTATTATTAGCGTATTTATATATTATTTTTGTACTTGGATTTATGTTATTTGATTGGTAGCTGTTATCGGTACGAGTAACGTTTTAGTGTCAGCCTGTCAAGTTAAATGTTTGGCTCATCTCGTGAATGGCGTTAAGACGAGATAAGAAAACGAAAACACAAAAGAAGACTTATTCTTAATTCGGAACGCATCCCGATGCAACCTGTGTCAGCGTTGTTGGTGTGCAACAGATATCTAGATACGTAGAAAGTGGTCATTGTGATAATATAAAGAAAACTGGATGTTGTGCGCAGCACATCATGCCTGCCAAACTCATTTGTATCAAAGGAACAGTATTAGATAGTAAGAAAGTAAATAAAAGATGTATGTTTATTTATTAAAGGGACACCCTGAGAAAATATTTCCGAAGTATGTAACCAAAAACACAACAATAATAGTCACGAAATACACTAGATATCCTAGATAGAGGGATATAATCCAAATTACAGGAGAGCCGCCATTACGACTACACCGGATGCCAGATTCGTAAGCGGGTAGGAAAATATTCGAGTACTCTGACGTCACCTCAGCCAGGAGTACACAGAGTTCACATGAGCACCAGTTATTGTTCCTGGTTCTTCTCGCGCTTTTTTCGAATCAATCGGAATTATCTTCATTTTCTAATGATTCTTCGGGCTGGAACTGATATGGTTCTACATCAGTTCATGGCTTAATTTAACAATAGTATGGTGCTTTATTTTGGAACTATTCCTGGCTAACAATTGGTTACCGGCTTCTGTTCGGGCTCTACAGACTTCCGGTCAAACTACTGGTTTCATGTGACGTCAGGACTCAAGAGCTTCCGGTCTCTGTCTAGCTTCAAAATGGCGGCGCCCACGGGCCATTAAAGGTCGATTAATCAGCACTTTGAACCAGATTATTTAATATATGGGCTATTCTTTCCACAATTTGACATAATTTGTGATATTTCTGAACATAGTTGTATTAGTCCTGTATATTTGAAATACAAGTTGAGTGTTCCTCTAAGAAACAAAACTAATTGACTGGGAAAATAAATAAAACAGGTAAGACGCATGTACTTATAACTGCCTATCATCTATCTGTTTATCTAGCTATCTATGTCTCCCCCCTATCTATCTCTCTACCGGCTGTAGGAGAAATTATTTTCATTATTCACTTGTCAGTATTCACATAGACGTCTTGAAGCCCATGTAATGTTGGATCAACCTTTTTTTCTGTTATGTATTTGAAGACGACATTTTGTGGGAAGTAATGAATAATCTCATCAATCCTATGCCAATATACTGAATGATTTGGCAAACGATAATAATATTGTTTATAAAATAAAATGAAAACAATACGGGATAATTACCACAACGAACAATTAAAGTCTAACTTAGCCAGCTTCCTTTTAGATAACCGCAACATATATATTAAAATATAATGATTTACCAATCCATTCCGAGTACCTGTATGAGAGAAATAATATTGTATGTTCATAGCATGTTTTCTATCGTCCCCTAATACAATCTTCAGCTAGCACTACGACACGTGCTTTGTCTTAACGAGATTCTGGGGCCAGCTTGCTTTAATTGGTACTCAATCAATGACGTACCTATCTCGAGCGAAACACGTGCGCCATTCTCATAATATTGACATAAATTCAACATTCTCAGGTTTTCACAGGGAGATAATTATCACACACACGCGCGCGCACGAACTCACGCATGCTCGCAATCACATACACACACGCGCGCGCGCACGCGCGCGCGCGCACACATATATAATATATCTTAAATAAAATGTATCCTTTACATAAAAAAGGCGTACCGAATTACCTTTATGCATTTATTTTTTATCAATCATTGTCACTGCTGAAGTAACATAATCGTTCTTTGATCGGTAGTGCTCATTCGACATATGATCGAATCCCAAGGATACTTACATTTGTATTATGCTTAATCCTGCGTTTAAGGGCTATACTCCATTTTACCAGAAAGTAGCACCAGAACCATTTACCTGTATATATAACATATGCTAAAAGAGAAAAACCCAATCCATGATTCTTTCAATATAAATTAATCTACATTTTTAGATAACTGTACACACATTTGCTATTGAGCTATTACCAGCGTTCTTTACCCATAAACGACAGTTATATGCATTTACTTGTTAGGATCCACGCTGTCGAGATCTAGTGTTTTATATGTAGGTGACTGAGCTTGTTAAACGTTTGTTCACGATGATGTATTATGTGTTTTATACAGGCTTTCTTGTGATTATGATTAAAGAAGGTAGCATTATCTAATGAAGCTTTGTCTCAGTCATTAATCAATTATTACAATAGTGTTTACCGTCGTTACTGTTCTCGTGAAGACAACAAGAGAAAGATTTCACCACTGAGAAATTGTCACTAAGAACAATCCTAGTAATAACCTGCTCCTACAGTAAGAGGAACCAGAAATTATGAAGAATACAATAAATATTGAATTAACACTCATTCAGCTGAAACATTGTTTATACAGCTTTTCATCACCAAATACAACTATGAGCAAAATACAACGCATTATACATTGGAATAACAATAATAAGCAAGAAAAATGCATACAAAACTGGAAGATAACGGGTGCATAAATGGTATTACCAGAGAGCTTATTTAGAGAGTGGTGTTACTCGTGATGCGCCATTTTGGAATTTGAACCAGCAGCGCACCTAGCGGTCGTGTTCGTTATTCATAGCGTGGCAATTGCAAAATAATAAAAGACTATCTGGTTGTACACATATAATTGTGTACATATGTGCCGCATGGTTGAAATAAATTTCCAATACTAGTACTATATGTTACATGAACACATACTCTATTGCTAATTAACACTTTAATTGTGTAAACAGGATATCGATAAAACAAAGTCATTTCACAGCCCGGTCACTTCACAGCATACAATTTGCGATCACCTCATAGCCGTTCAGAAAATAATTGAACGTGATTTAGGTCATTTCATTCACAGCCTATTTTCTTTTGTGTGTGGAAGACATGGAAGTTATTTTAATGAAAACTATTAGATATAATTTTTATACGAGGTATATGCATAAACATAGTTTTCATCATATCAATTTATCATGAATTATCACACACAAACATCACGGGCCATACCACGGTCCGCTAATATTTATTTATTTGTATATAAACATTCACAACCATGACACAATTCATTAAAAAACCGTCCACCATATATTGATCATATATTATCATATATTAACTAAAATAAATCATAGATTCGTTTAGAGCCTACACCTCAACAGTATAGAACAATATAGGTCTGCCTTGCTGAGAATGAAGAATATACATGGACTATTAACAATGTTTGTGTTTGCATTAGCATGTTAGGGGTGGATATATTAGCTGTAAAATACTTTTGTGATAAACATCGACAGCTGCTATATTTGCAATTTTTAGATCTATTGAATTTGTAAGTGATCTATCAAAAGTGTAGTTAAACACACCTCTGTCGCCAATGGACACAGTAATTTATTCAAACTGGCACTTACATAAACCACACTGAATTTATTTTCTGTTCGGCTTGGAAACGATCAGTTACCATTTCAAATTAAGCGAACAGAATAAGGAAAACAACATTCTTCCAACCATTGATATGAATAGTTGCGAGAAATATTTAGTGCATACTTTGTTACCCAAATACTATAAACAATATAATGGTGCATATTAAATTACAATGTCCACAATATAGTTACGTATCAGATATGAAACACATTAATGATTCAGAGATAGGATTGCTAATTTCAAACGGCGAGATATCTCTGAGTGATCACAGGTAATCAAACTAATTGCGGTAAGTTAGGCTTAAGAATATTGATTTTCTTCGTGTCGTGTAAGTACAGATGGGCGTTGCCGAGGGTCATGTCAAGTGGAGCGTGTCTACTTCAAATTAATATGTTTATTTTTAAAATGTCCTTTATTAGTTTCGTTTTCTTTCGAGAAAAGCCAAAATTAATTGTTTCCCATGTTCATGTTATCGCTCATGGTGCTAACCATGAGATATTGGTGAACACTGAACAAATACATTTTAAAACATCCGACACAATTTCTACGGTTTAAACAGATATGTATTTATACCATAGTATAATGAAAGAAAGGAGTTGCTCCAAACATAATAATAAAGGGGTAATTTCGGATAACAAAATAATTCGGAACTAAATTGAATATTTGTCAGCTTGAGCACCCATCTTGTCTATCCAATGGCCAGCAAATATATGCCGACTGACTTGATGGTCTTTACCTTCCTAAGTCACTATTTACTGTCCAAACATTGACGTCTAGTGATCAGTGGAAGTGAAAAGACACATAAATACAATTACAACGAACCCGACAACCCACAATACATTTGAAATACCCAAGCTATAATATAACAAGGACTTGTCATATCTTATCTAATTACTTTCATATTTACCTATAATCCACATCTATGTGACACGTTTTGAAAAAATCATATTAACGAACATTTATTTTCCGCAAACAGACACACTATAATTTATATTGTGGTTACTATGCATCAAATATTTCTAATTCTATTTCTAATTGTAGCAAAATTTTAATTGTAGGTAAAACATCTCACTGAAAGTAGACAATTGTATTTTGCTTATGATAGATCAAATTTAATAATATTTTAGGTCAGCATTTACTCAGTATTTCATAATTCATGGCAACAAATTACTGTAAATGGGTATTTCTTCCATAATAAGCGGGACACAATTTTGTATTTTCCAACAAACGTTACTAACTATGTTTTCAAAAAAGCCATGCATAATGGTATGACTTGAATTTAATGAAAATAAAATAAACAATGTTGCACTGTCATATCTCTTGATAAGCAAATTTAAAAACCACAAACTGACATTCACTATCCAATCAAGTTTATTTGCTTCGTGTTTTGTTATGCATGAAATTGTATTGTTCCTTTAATTTTCAACAACTAAGAAACAGCTTGAAAAACCTATCTCATAACAATGTCTGCGTCAGCTGATTGTATTTGAGGCTATCATTTTGCAAAAGATGTGGTAACTTAGTATTAACCACCCTGTGTGTCTCCCGTCTGTGCAGTGTCTATTTCTGTATATTGGCTACTGTCAATTTCAACTCTTATTTGTATATCTTGAAGGTGTTACAAGGTATGTTCACCGCTTACTCGTGGATAATTTAGATTATGGTAGATGTTTTGTATTAATGGTAAACGATGAACTTAAACATTATATTTATGTCCTTCTGATTAGGAGTGGATATTATATTTGAAAACAAACATTTTGAATAGACATTCACAGGAATGGAATTTAAATTGTTAAGATATCATGTGTTTCTAGTCTCATCTAGCAATCGTTTCTAAAATGTATTACTTCATACACTAACTGGAAGACTAATAGTCGAATAACTTAAGTCCACATATAGGTATTAACGAATATATGAATGAGTACATATATTGATATGACATTTAAAAGTACAGGAGGTGGGGAATGGGTTAGTGAATGAAGTAGAGAGTCAGAAAACTATTCTGTGAGTGGATGAGTTAGTGAGTCAGGCAGTGAGTCAGGCAGTGAGTTAGTCAGTAAGGAGTCAGTCAGTCACAGCCTACGGCTTAAAGGTACTCCTATCACAAAGATTACATTTTGTATCTGGCCTCTTTAGTGACTCGTTTTGAAATATAGGATGGTAGGTTATATATAATTTAATTGCGAAAATTACATAAAAGCGAAATAAGATGGTACTTCGGAATAAAGCTTCAGATTCCTATTAGAGTAGAAAATATGTTTTTCTTCAACCGCAATTAAGAGGAAATTATGAGAGATTAACCGGACTTAGGTCTGGCAAGATATGTACGTTCTATTTCACTTTGCCATGGAATGTTATTTGTTTATACCTGAACCTTTGAAACATTGAATATGTTCTAAACTAGCTGCTAGCTGATATAGCTATACTAAAAAAAACTCCATTCACTATTTATGGGCATCGTTTTATAGTACGTCACTTGCATTCTATGAATATCAACTTACTTGCAATTTGTGTTGCATTAGCTTACCAGGCAGGAATAATGTTCTACCATTCGTATAATGAATTATATTATTTGCTTCACGAAAATATAGACTTTTTATAAATTATTAATTGCGGTTGCATCCTCTCTTCAGAAACAATTGTACAAAACGTAATAGCAATTTACTGACCTGTTGCGAGGGCAATTCAAATGATTCGTGCCCCTAATAAACCGCATAATTTACAAATCAATTATGTTCACGAATACAATACTTCAACATGTTGTATTGTCTATCTCTTTAGTAGACACTAATTGTTAAAATTGATAATACATTTATTCTACTACGTCAATGGTTACAGTGAACGTTTTAATGCCTGCAAATAAATGGAAGTTGGTGACATCTTTTGTATTATTACACCAAATGTAGCAGGTTTATGATGATGATCAAAACAAGCTTCACAGAAACTACCAAAGTAATCCTTCAAAGAATGATTTGTTAAGAGTATGAATTGGTGCTGCTGCCGTTGTTGTTGTTGTTGTTGTTGCTGTTGTACAGAGGCAATTTAGAACTAGTGATCGGACAGCAGTTTGGAACGCTTATTCCGACTATCATATTGCACTTATCATCATAAACAAAGAATTAATGAAGAGAAAATTAGATTAAAACATTATATCTACCATTGTAGATGAAATCATGAAAACAAGTTTTCGAATAAATGATTACCAAACAAAGGGCAGCTATAGATAATAGGAAGAATACGTATATGCGTGTTATCATCACCTACTGACTAAGAAAAGGATTATTGGATACCTTTGTGCACCGTTGTTAAAATTAACCCTGTAACGGAACCTTTTGATGAATCACGTAGAATGAATTATATCCACTGATAAAGATTCTGAACTGACAGTTTGATGCAGTGGGTGGGAAGAAACAAAAACATAATATTAGAACGTTTGCCCGGATGAGCATAAAGTGGGGTGAATTAATATTTAATCGATTTATAACAATACATTCGTCAAACCTTCATAATTCCAATTGCTCGTATAACTCTATTAATTGTAGAGCTAATAAACATTTAATCAATCCTTTCGCTAACATAAAGAGGACCAGTAATAGTTTGCTAAGGTAAAATATGTTTAGTTGTGATACAGTTAATATGCCGAGGTATATGCTTTAATAGGTTCCATTTAATAGCTACTGAGTTGTACAGCGTCTGTAGTTTACTTCAGTGAACGATTAATTAAAACAAGTATATTTCGATTTTTACTTTTAATTCTATGAGTTCCGGGTAGAATATATTATGGTTCCAATGCATCTTATCCGAAATATTCATTTAAAGCTCTATGTTACTATTATCTATAATCAGCTTACATGATTGAAACTACTACTGTCTTTTATGAGGCTGTTGGCCACTGATATCATGTTCATACTTAGAGATGGATGTTTTGAATTATATGTACATCTAGACTTGTTGTTTAATGATATGATACTTCATGGTATCTCCTCAAATAATATATTGTTATCAACGTTGGTGCCAATAGCTAAAAACCAAAAACGTCTTTAAACGATACTAACAATTACAGGGCAATTGCCTTGGGTAGCATAGTTTGCAAAGTAATTGATAATATTACACTTGAGAATCATAAATATGTGTTGAGATCTTCTGATCTTCAGTATGGCTCCAAAGTTAAACATTGTACTCCTCATTGTACCTTTGTTCTTCATGAAGTAATTGACTATTACACAAATAATGACTCATCCGTTTCCTTGATACTGTTGGATGCATCACGTCCATTAGATAGAGTCCAATATATTAAATTATTTAGATTGCTTATTAAATGCGGTTTATGTTTACTAATTGCACGTTTCTTGGCTTATTTATATACTAATTAATCTTTGTTGGTTAACTGGACTGGATGCTATAGTTATAATTTTAATATTTCGAATGATGTGAAAGAGGGAGGGATACTTTCCCCAATATTATTCTGTATGTATATGGATGAATTATTGTACAAGCTTCAAGCTTCAAGTTTCAAATGTTGGATGTTATATTGTCAATGTGTTACTTAAAAACATAAAACTTAAATTTGTGAAGATTTTAGTAAAGAATATGACGTTGTGTTTAACACGAGTAAGAGCCATCTTATAATCTATGATGAGAGAAGGAACTACCAGAAGATGGTACCGCTATGTTTGAACGGGGAAACTCTACACATTTAGAGGGTAGCAACTCATCTTGGTCACCCAGTTGGTATCGATAATGTTAATTCTATTGCCATACGCAAAGCCAGGCGAGATTTGATTTGTAGAACTAATTATGTCATGGCTAAATTTGGTTTTTGTTCAGCTGATGTCCGTGCCTTTGTGTTTCGTACGTATTGTACCAGCTATTATGGATCACTTCTGTGACAGTTAGATTCCAATGATGTTAAGCAGTTTTATGTTACATAGAGAAATTGTATCAGGAAGATATGGAATATCCCCTTTAAAACACATTGCCGACTCGTACAACAATTACGTGAAGGATACGGTAATGATCTCGAACTGATGTCTTGATTAATGTCATTTTACCAATCATTATCAAAAGGTGATGCTCATCTGTACTCATCTGTGTAATTTCCTATGTAATACATCCCTAACCTCTGTATCGATTAATAGGAGACCTTTGCTGTCCAAACTAAATGAAGATGAATATAGTGAATGTTCAGTGATAAATAAGCAATACTTCATAGTGTATATGAAAATAAGAAAAACGTGCGTAGCTAATGGTGTTTTGCTAAAAGGAATTGTGTTTGTTCATGGATGGAGTATTGACTACAGACCTAAGCCTGTAGCGATATATGTCACTTAATTAATTGTATATGCAGTGGTTGATTCTATGCCTGTTCCGTTTCAATTTGTAGACATTGTTCATATTTCTACTACAAATTATTGTACTGCATACTATGTATAAAGTACGAAATAAATTATATATATATATATATATATATATATATATATATATATATATATTATAAACAAATATTCAAATTATAATCTGTCTGTTTATTTGATAATAAATGAGCTTTTAAAATGGGTACCATAGACATGGATGAAAGGTAAATATGTATGTATTTAGGTAGGACATTACTAGGCTTTGTTGTGAAACTTTATCTGACTTTAATACAGTGTATATAATCATCAGCATCATCTTCTTTGCTGTCATTGTGATCATCACCGGCTTCATCATAAGTAGATTCTGCAGTTTGCATTGGTACATAACAGTTGGAATATCACCAAAGTAGATCACAATAAATAAAGACAATAAACTATTGTGTTTGGCTGTAGAAGGATAAATCGGGCTCAATTGTATATACAATTATCTAAAATTGTAGAATAATTTCCGTTGAATGAATCATTGATTGGTTTCTTCTGGTTTAACACTTGCCATATTATAGGTGTATCAAAGGACCACTAGCTAGTAGGAGGACATACGGCCTTTTAATGTCGACTTTTACCATTTTACAATTTTGTTCCTAATTTGGCTAATTATCTTTATTATTGTCTTGGTTTTCATGCCCTTATTGGTATGGGTAGAGGCTGACCCAACATACCAGGTAAAGGCTACCATATCATGTATAATGCATATTCAATAGCTTAATTGACTATTTGCTCCAATTTTACATATATATTTTGGCTTACATTTAGTAAAACCTTTCATTCAAGAATTGAACATCCCACAAATGCAGCTAATGCTGTGATATGACCATATATTTGATTACACAGCGGAAGCTTCGTATATGTTTCACTTGACCAATGTATAAATACTATTTTATTTCTATTAACTTTGGTTGTAATTTGACATGACATCTAAAGAAACAATGTTCTAATAGCCCTTTGACCAGAGAAAAGAACACCCGATAAAAGAGGATAGGAGATACCGATTTTAATTAATCTAAACTGCTCAAAATATCAACATATGACAGTTTATATTGATGTGATCAGGAATTAATGGTGGTATAAATTCCCCAAACCTTCATAATGGGAATATCCTTCACTAATATCCGTTCATAAAGTATTATGCTACGATTAAAACACGTTATTCCAATAAAGTAAAGGTATAAAACAGTTCTATTTGACGTAATAAACAGTATAATAAAGGAGTCTAGTTAGTGTAGGTTTTTAAGACTTGGTAAAGACTATTGTGAACATCATATTATAGATAAATGCCATTTGTAATTAGATGTAAATTGTGCACCTTTATTCAGATTATGTATTTGTTAATAATATCCATTAAGCATCTAAAAAGTATAAACGGAGTAATTTATTCAAAGGAAGGCGTAGCAATCACACACCATCTTCCAATGACAGGAATACTAATGAAAGTCTTACACACCTGTTCGTTTCATTCGTTGACTTAGACAAACCTTTATTCGCTATTTTGACACATTTTAATTATAATTAATACGGTAACTGAACCTTATGATGAATCGCGGAAAAATAATTCTACCCCGTCATAATGATTCCCAATTAAATTACAAAGTGCTATTCGATATTTCGTGCGTCTTAAGTATAATTAACACGGTCATTTAGCCTTATGATGAATCATAGTAAACGACAAAATGTCAACACTTGTCAGTATTAATGTAAACCCTATACGGAATTCATGACTATTAATTCGCAAAACCCTCATAATCCAAATCTGTTGGATATCTGTCCTCCGATAATTATAAACAATTTAGTAAGTCCAACATAAAGAGGACCTGTGAGAGTTTGCAAAAGTAGAATGTATTTAGTTGTGTTGGAGTTATTATGTCGCTAGCAATGCTTTGCTACGTTCCATTCAATATTTACTTATTATTCAGTATATATTTTTACTGGAGTGAATTATTGCTGAGCTCGAGTACATTTGTATGTGACTTAATTAACTTAGCCAAAGATTTTGCACTTCTGTTTTATTTATTTGCAATTTAGATAGAATATAGTATCCTTCCAAGGCATCGTATTTATAATATTTCTGTAAATTGGGAAAACTGCCTTACCATTGTCCACCATTAGCCTACCATGATTGAAACTACTACTCTCTTTTGATATGACTGTCGGTTGATGACATTATGTTTAGAATCAGGTCGATTCTCTATTAGACAGGCTTCCAGAGTCTGACTCTGTCAGATGAATACTGACAAGGGAAGGAGAAAAGTAATTTCCTTCAGTGCAGAAATGTCAGAGCGGTATTATTTTACGCAAAAGATACAGGTATGAACTGATGGATAGATCTAGAGACAGGGAAATAAAGTTAGATGGGTAAACGGATAGAACAATAGATAGAATCAGAGATAGACAGACACATAGATTTGTAAATAAAGAGATAGAGAGATAAAGTAGGAGATATATAGACAGTTATATACACAGATGGATAGATAGGAAGATGATGATGATGATGATTGATGTTTTACGGCCACTTTTGTGCACATGGTAGGCTAAATTGGCCGAGCGACCTCCAGAGGTAATGATACGAAGTGAAAGACGAAACAACCTTCGGATATGCCCACGCCGGGATTCGAACACGCGTGATCTGTGGTCCAACGCGCTACCGCTAGACCACGGAGGCGCCCGATAGATAGGAAGAGTTGCATATGCACTTTGATAGACCTAGAAACAGACATATAGATAGTTAGAGATATGGCTATATAGATAAATTGATCGATATAGATAGTTAAAATATAGTTAGACTAATTGGTTGATTTAATATTGCTTTTATTAACTGATTGATTGATTGGAATAAACAAGCGAAATGTGCGTGTCTTTGTGTGTACAGTGTCGTGAAGAAGAAACGTATATATATATATATATATATATATATATATATATATATATATATATATTAATTGTGTGTGTATGTGTGCGTGTGTGCGTGCGTGCGTGTGTGCGTGCGTGCGTGCGTGTCGGTGTGTTTGTGTGTGTCGGTTTGCGTCTCGGTGGACATGTATGTCTTTGTGAGTGATTCAGGTCGTGTAAGTGGGTGGGTGTGGATGTGTGGGTGTGGATGTGTGGGTGTGGGGGTGATTATCATCCACGAGGAAACCTTTATAAGAAAGAGACGGTGTTGATTTAATCAATCATATAATAACCTTTCTCCCGTTATGCTCTCTATGGTTATCTTATAACCGTAAAGGTACCAGTAAAAGGAAATGGGTTTACAATCTTGCTAGGATGAAGACCGTGGTGGGGTAGTCACAGTGACGTTCATTGGTACACTAATATAAAATATCCTATCAACAAAAAACAATATTTCGCACAACGATATTTTTTGTGTATTGTTGCTAAATCATGATGTGTTGTGCTTAACTAAGTCAAAGATCCTTAAGTTTGTCCTTAATTATTCATTTAAGGATTTCCCCCGAAACTGTTTTGTTAGTATAATAACAATATTAATTTCATTTGCTAATCAATTAGCATTGTTTAACAAACTGTTGATCGGTAGCATGGTTTATTAATATTATCAACTATTTTTGTCTTCGTAATGGAACATAAAACAGGTTGATTCTGCTTTAACTCGGCTTCTAGAAATCGGTGTAACTACTGATGAAATGATCAAATCAATTGTTCACAAGACAGATATTTGACACGGTTACCAAATTAAGCCCTGAGTGTATTAAATCGACATCTTCGAGGTTTTTATGAATCATTCATTTAAGAGTCATTGGTATATTTATTCGATAGCGCAATTCCAGAATAAAGTAGTATGGTCAATTCTTCTGATCAGTTTACAGGAATAAAGCTCAGTTTCAAATTAATTTAATGAGTCATGAGGAATAAGATAAATATTGTTGTCTAATTAAATAACTCATATTGTACTCAGATGAAACTAAGGAATTTTGTCGTATTCTATTTTAGCCAAGTTTCAGTGGTATTCGTGGATAATGTTTAATTCCAAACTGAAATGTCCATATCTTAAAAACATCAATAGTCGCAGATTACTACATATGACAGTAGTATTTTTAAGCTCTAATTTCAAAGCAAATAATTTTAAAATCAATCCTAATTTCAGGATCATATTTGGTTACGTGTAGTTCAATGATGACCAGTCAGTATATTATTTAGTATATAGCATATACCCTGTCTCTGTGTAAAAAAGGGAAATCAGTAATTACTTTCTTAAGACTAGAAGACCATAGTCCAGATCCCCATGAAATTATAATATAATTACGCTATTTGTATTTAATTTACTATATAATTTGTCGTAAGAGGGCCGACTCAGCAAAGAGAAGACTAAACCTTTTCTACCTGTGTAATGTATTTGGTGTATGAAAATTAGTTTTTTGAAATGAATATAGCAAAAGTGATATATTTGATGTATGAGATAGATGACATGATAGCCTGACAACTGAGATGAGTAATACATTATATTATACATAACATTACTAAACTGTTATATAAACAATAACACGTTTATTTCCAAGAGGTAGAAGAATGCGATTTTATCAGTTTAATGTATAAATACCTGTATCTGTCATTAATCCCAGACGTAATATCACCATCACAATTAAGGCAATTAAAGATTTGTATCTGGAAAATTCGATAACTTAAATGAATACAGTGTTGTAACAGGGATACAGGCAGAGGCACTTAGGGACTTTCTTAATTTATCCTTCACGTGAAGTTTAATTGTAACTTTCAGGACAATATTGGTTTCTTTTTTTGCTTTGATTTAATATTCAACCAGAACTTCCAATTATAAACCAGCATTACAAACCAAATATTTCTTACTACCCAATATCACGAGTGGATCTAAAGTATTTGGAGGTGTAAATGTTATTAATGCGGTGTTATATTGCTAATTTGTCATTATTTTTAAACTAAGTGTGTCATCTCTTTTAAACCAATTGGCTCATGTGCGCCTCCCTTCAAAAATATAGTTTCGTATTCTGTCCTTGTTATTTGTGCTGTTGCTGACGTTAGATAAGACGTAAATCGAAACAAGCAAGAAGGCAATATGGCTACGTTCAATATATAGTTTAGTACAATCACACAAAGTATATATATATATATATATATATATATATATATATATATATATATATATATATATATATATGGAAGAAGAGTTGTAGCAATGTGTGTGAAGATTTAGACCTAATTAATATGCTAGATTATAATTGTGTGTGCTTTGTTAACTGCAGGAGGTACCCTTTAACATATAGTTGTGAAGAACTCCGCATTTACAAGTTCTAACAGAGTTGATATTAATTTGCCAGATTAGTTATTCCAGTTTGTTAAATTTAGAGCAAGGTATACTATAATGATTAGGATATCTTATGTTAGAGCTACACTAAACTACAAATTGCACGTAACACTATCTGTCTACATGTTATGATACTGTGGAAACAGTTGAGTCTTCGGGAAGATCGTAATAGCGAACGTTATTGAATATTATGCCATGTGCAAGTAATACTATAATTCGTTTAGGATATTATAATAGTAAATGTATACAAATCGATTCATTAAAATTGGAATGATTTCTATGTATATTGGGCTATCAGTAAATGATAAAACAAGTAGTTTATCTGTAGGTAAGATGTAAATAACGCTTAATACAGATTTCCTACCAGCTTTCTTTCATCTTTTGAAGCAAACTGTAACCTATATAACAGGGTTATTTCTAGGACCTCTAGAAAACTGATCGTTTCGATAAGTAGTAAATTATCTCAAAGTTTATACATTACATCTATTCAAGAATGATATGTATTCTGATGTATGATAAAACAACACAATACACGAGTTTTAGTCATATTTATATAGTATGTATTATATTGTATCTGTCTGATATTTTAGAAATATGTGCAATATGTGCCAAACGTAACAAAATTATCATTGTATTTGATTTGTCACAAGCGGATTTCTATATTTTACTGTGAGTCAAAAGTAACAAGTTCATAGCGTATTATGCTACGATTAAAACACGTTATTCCAATAAAGTAAAGGTATAAAACAGTTATATTTGAAGAAATAAACAGTATAATAAACGAGTCTAGTTAGTGTACGTTTTTAAGACTTGGTAAAGACTATTGTGAACATCATATTATAGGTAAATGCCATTGTAATTAGATGTAAATTGTGCACCTTTGTTCAGATTATGTATTTGTTAATAATATCCATTAAGCATCTAAAAAATATAAACGGAGTAATTTATTCAAAGGAAGGCGTAGCAATCACACACCATCTTCCAATGACAGGAATACTAATGAAAGTCTTACACACCTGTTCTTATCGTTCACTAACTGGGACAAATGTTTGTTCGATAATTTGATACATCTTAATTATAATTAACACGATAACTGAACCGTATGATGAATCACAGTAAAGGACTCCTACCCAGTCATATTGATTACCGATTACAATTTTGAAAAAGGATGGGAAGAAATAGAAAAAAATAATTGGTCATGAAGGAATTACTGATTAGTTTGGTCATACCTCAAATAAATGGCAAAGTCATTAGTCTCAAGAGAAAGGCGATAAAACATTTCCTTGCATAAGTTAATACTGGAATATGGCCAAACATTTAAAAGTACAGCACGCGTTTAACATATTTCGTATTTGAGTAAAATATATATACTATTTAATGTTGTATAAACGTTTAGTATTATTTTATATAGTGCTCGTGAATAATTGGCCTGCATTCCTCTTAACCACAAAAGGTTACTCAACAGATGAAAGCCGTTAAGAGCTACACATATAGTGTGAACATACATATATGCCTTATTTGTGTGCAAAAAAATGTATTTATTTTAAACTTATCTGTACGTTTGACTTTGTTAATGTAACCCATACAAGGAATTGATGGCCATAAATCTGATAACACCTGTTATGCTGTTTTATTGAAATAGTTTCTTATTTAAATACCTTTTATACTGTATTAATACAGATTTGTCACTGTTACTTAAATTACCAATGTACCGTGAGCTAGATGATGAACACCAGAACATATATTTACCAAACAATTATTATTTTAAAAGTTTGAGATGAGAAACGGCCAAACTGTTTTGTCACATATCCCAAAATAGTTAACGTTCTCAATCTAAAATAATGATCATCATCAAGAACACGAAAACAAGAACAACAGCGGCGATTAAATACAACAGAGTATAGCAGCTTTTGAAAGAAACTTCTTTTCGCAAACAAAAAGAGTACATCGGATGAGTGGCTGAAATAATTATTATTTAGGTGCGTTGCAGATAAACTGTTCATGTCTATGCCTTAATTGCCTGACTTAAAATATAAGATATTAACCTGCAAATATAGTTTACTTGAGGAAATGATTATTAAGGCGTAATATATTTATGTATGTTGAAATTAACTGAGACATAATACTTGAGAGAGAGAGAGAGAGAGAGAGAGAGAGTCATTCATATGCTGGCAATAATACCATGCCGCTTATTTTTTGCTTCAAGCATGGATAGGATAGCATGATTCGAATAACATGAACCCATACGTAACTAAAAGAACTGTAGGCTCACGGTAGCCACGGTTATTTTCCTTATTTACGAAGATATGTCCAAATTTGCGAACAAAAACATTTACACTTTTGGTTATGTGCTAACTGACGTTTTGTAGCAGCCTCTAAAACAAACGATGTTACAATCCAGCAAACTGTACACTAATTATGACCAATTTGTTTATTTCATTTTCCGATGTCTGCCACTGATCTCTTAATTCAATTTGTTGGTCAATACCCCGGCGTTACTATGACGCACATTGACGCCACAGGAAGTAAATGCCACTTTGTTTGAGGTTTGTTTAAGGAAGCCGTCCTACACATTAGTCGACGTGTATGGTATTGTGTTGCACTTATGGATGCACATATCGAGTATCTGCCAAATTACATACAGTGTCTGGGATATCTTTCCTTGTGTTCGTATTCTCGTATTTTCGTACTTTGCATACTTTAAACAAGTTATTTGGTGAATAGTACTGCGTTAACTTTGATTCCGACTATAACCCGGCAGAAATTAAATACTTCAGTGCACTAACGTAATTATTCATTAGAATTCTGACTTCTATTCGATATTCTTATTACTATCATTATTACAAGATTAACGAATAATAAAATTGCTTCAACATTTATGAAAGCGAATTCTACAAATCTCTATATTGCTGGAATCCAAACACTGCTGTATTAAACGAAATAGTATCGCCATATCCAGTTGGTGTTACCCTTATACAATAATTATTTTGCTGTTCATACTTATAAGAATGTGACTGCTAAGCTGAAGGCTAATTTACACCAAAAACAGATCAATAAACCTCATTGCATATTAGCTTATTATAACTAGAACGCATAACTGGTATATAGGACTATCCTATCTATGTGTATCCATTTAATAAATATTTAGTTTCTAGTGTTTAATTACATCAGTGAATACAATTGGTCAGTCATTTCTTGCAAATCGAAATATGAGATTATAGGTTTGACAACTGAACAACGTAATTATCCTGCAGCAATGTTACGATAAGTGGCCTTTTGGACTGAAACTAACAATTTTATTTTAAGGTGTTTTGGGTTATTATTATTATTATTATTATTATTATTATTATTATTATTAAGTAATAGGCTACTTAGCAGCATCTGGTTTTTGATAATAATATAAAATAATATTTTTAGTTAACAGATGTCTGATTAACAAAAACCATGTCGTATCATATATTGTGTGTAATAGTTCTCTTCATATATAATACTATTATACTTACAGATAGTCACAAGTGGAATATGTGGCTAATAATGCCAACAATAAACCATTTTATATTTATAAATAAGAACTAAGGCTTGATTATTTTGCATGCTTCTCCAAATAAAACCAGGAGCCAAAACCAGCTTTAGAAAATAGCTAAGAAACCAATCAGTTGGGAATATGAATAATATTTCTGTCGTCATTAGAGTCACGTTTCTAAACTACAAAGGTAATTAACAACTTGTTACTGGGCAGCAGTTCGGAATTGGTACGCCGCGTTTGATTACCTGATAATCGATCTTGCTCGACTATAAAGATTTTGCTTGCTTTGAAGATTAAAGAAATCATTTTGCTTTTGTTTACCGTAGCGCTTGGATTAATGTTATGTCATGGCAATGGTTGTATTAAGTTAACATTTAGTATCAGATAGTATTAAAAAATCACGTTATGAGGAGAAAATAATTCATTAGCCGATCTCAATGATTGTAGATCATTAGACGCAATACGGCTCGTTATGGTTGTTTAGTAACCAAAATGAAGCTTTATGCGACAGCTTTGCGCATCTTAGTTATAATGAACGAATCTACTAAGCCTTAAATTACCAGATATTAAACGAACTCTACTCAGCCCTAAATATTTTTCCAAATCTTGACATCTTTATTAAAAACATTTATCATATTTGGCTAGATGATAATCCGATCGAGCGAGTGAGAGGTTGAGAATAATGGCACAAGTGCGATTCCCAATGCAATGCATTATTTTATTGAATAATTGAACATCCTTCACGGTACGTAAAGAAATATTTACAAATTTATTTTGAGAATTGAAGAAGGTTTCATAATTGAACAAAGTATAAACGTTGTTTTATTTGATATTAGTGTTATTATTTAATAAGATAAATAACAATAACACTCGTTTGTATCCCATTTCCTAAGAAAAGAACAAATGAAATGTACACCGAGATACAAATATAACTTTGATAGGCCTGTGTATGCATACCTTATTTGAAATAAATATATACAAACTCTCAACATTTGACTGACACATGTTTATAAAGAGTTAACGCGATACAACCGACACAGCTATACGATGCCAAGGTGTTGAGTACCTGTCTTCTGTTATTTAGAAAACATTTTCTGATTTAATATCGTGTCAGAATCGACTAATGGCGATTTGTTACTATCATGAAACTGATTCATGCTATTGTATGAAAGTATGTATATGACTGAAGAGAACTACATTGGCTGATTATGCTAATTTATCTTTGATAAGTATAAAAAATAAGTTATATATGGTTTGTGTGTGTGTGTGTGTGTTTGTGTGTGCGTGCGTGCGTGCGCGCGCGCGCGTGTGTAGTATGTGTGTGTGTGTAGGTACATATAAAGAGGCAACAGGCACAGAGCATCAACATATCTAAACATCCTTCGAAACCTACCTCCATAAATCTAAATACAACTATACATACATTAATCTAAAAATAAAATGTTCCATCCCTCCACATATTGATAAATGTGTGCGTATACCTAAGCATGTGTCTGGTCTACTCATCAGCCTGTGGGAACCAGCTAATTCGCTTTTCGTACGCGAAAATATGTCACGCCCACAGGAAAGCGGCTACATGCAGGCTACGTACAAAAGCGGAAGCACGTAAAAACATACCATTTGATACCACAGCTCGCAGCAAACAACACGTGCGTGTGGTTCAATGGTGACTTGCTACATACATATCATAAACTATTTTGACACCACAGTTTACATTCAACAGTAATTTTCTGTGGTCCAAAAGAAACCTGTATATAAAGCATTTCGACACCTCAGATGCTGACCTCAGCTTTATTCTGGGTTCGATAACTGAATAAATCCTACCTATATGAACCATGTATCAATACACGTCCGACTGAGAATGTACGCTAACACAGTATAGACTCACTGAAGCGATTAAACTAAAATAAAAACAAAGTAGCAATACCGCACAATGGATTATTACTGGACTAGAACGAAATATCGTCTTAAACCTGAGTAAATACTATGATTTACTCGAACCTAACAGCTAACCCTCATACGTTTGTGTGTGTGTGTGTGTGTGTGTGCGTGTGCTCCCATGTGTACGTGTGTGTGTCTGTGAAGTGATTAGAATATATCCAAATCAACGATTCCGTTGTACGTCTTAAGATGGGTAACCAAGACAAATAAATTAAAGCACACCTGAAGAAAAAAAACGTATTAATCGAAATTCAAACACTACGCAGATACCACACCTTTTACCGTATCATAAGTTGCCAATGTCAAATAGAATAGTAAAATGTAGTAACAATGTATATTATAAACTGGTAATATAAAATACAATATTCTTTAAGAGTTTTGGTTTGTAATATGGCTTCAGCTTTATATATAAAACGGGGTAGATGTGAAACCCATAGCAGTGGAAAATTCTAAAGAAAGTCAGTGTATTCTGTCTCGGCATAAAGAAACAAAATACACTGACAGAAAACATAAAATTAGGAAGCTTGGCATTTGTACAACGAACAAGAAATACCGGTCAAGGAAAGTCAAACGTCACCTGTCAAACTTCGACTTTCTGTGGCGTATTGTAGTTAGTCATTGTCATCTGAACAATTACTTCTGATACTTATCGATGGAATAATCAGGTCAACTATGTAATAAACAGTTTGTTTGTGTCTTATTTTACTTTTAAGCCTCGTATGCTGTGTATAATATATATTATCACAACAATAAACCGAGAACTTCGAGATTTTCATTTCCCTTACACAAAATAACTAGATAATAACTAAGACTTGTGTACCCCCCCCTCCCAAAAAAAAGGTAAACTACTCTAAGTATTTGATCAATAATAAACTAAACAAATTCGCGCCTAAAATTCAGATTTAACTTCACAAAAAAGGGGTTTCTAATTTATAGCACCGTATATAATGTGTGAGTATCGATACATATCTAAAATACGAGGAATATTCCGGATACATTGGTAAGTTGCAACCTTAGTATTAATAACGATATAACATGTTTCTAATCAACAAACGTCCACATCGCATTAATAAAGGGCTATTTCCCGTACATTTTATAACATTTTGTTACTACCATTTAATTATGCTATACTTGTATACATATCAGCATTCGTGGTTTAAAAATAAAACAAAAATTAGAACAGCAACTTTCCTATTATATTTGGAAACCGGATTTAGTCTACATTATTGTTCTATTTACCTATTCAACTGCATTTTTAGTACTGATTAAACAACATCCGTCTGAAGGTTGTTTCATCTTCGACTTCGCTTCATCACCGTTGGAGGCCGCTCGGCCCATTTAACCTACCTTGTGCACAAAAGTGGCCGTAAACGCCAACCATCATCTTATTCCTCTGAAAATGGCATTTGGTGCTTGCCAACTCAGATTATGACTCAATCGCTTGAACTAAGAAGAGCGATAAATGTAAGAAATATGTTCAAACGTAAATATGATAAATGTAAAAGTACTGGTCACTGGCAACAATACAGAAATCAAAGAAATTTAGTCACAAAATTAAGAAAGAAAAGTATGAACATATTTTTGCGCAATAAATGTAGTGCAACCTCTGGAAGTGGAAAGGAGTTCTGGGAAACAGTAAAACCTCTTATTTCAAATAAATCTATCAATACAAATGATAATATAATATTACTGAGCAATGAAAATGTTGTAACACATCAAGACAAGGTAGCTACTGTTTTTAATGATTATTTTACCAATATGGCCAAATATATAGGTTCTGATGATTTTAATGTATATGATAATGTACCTTCTTGTGTGACGAAACATGACCAAAATGATAGTGTTAAAATATAAAACACTTTATGGAAACATTTGGTGAACATGTTTATTTTTATTTCCATGATGTAAGTATTGATGTAGTTAAGTCACATCTGTGTAATTTAAAAACCAATAAAGCCACTGGGTATGATACATTGCCTGCTAATTTATTAAAAATGGGATCAAATATATTATGTAATCAAATATGTTATTTATTGAATATGTCACTAAAAACATGTACACTCCCAAGTTTTCTCAAATATGCAGAAATATGTCCTATTCACAAGAAGGGAAACAATCTAGATGTTTCAAACTATAGACCAGTCAGCATTCTACCCAGTATGTCAAAGAGTTTTGAGAAAGAAATTGTAAATCAGGTGTCGGTATATTTTGAAAACGTTTTTAGCCCCTATATATCTAGGTTTAGACAACGACATAGTTGTGAAACTGTTCTCTTACGTCTGGTTGAAAATATAAAGAAATCAATAGAAACAGGTAAAGTAGTGTGTGTTGTCCTAATGGATCTCTCTCGTGCTTTTTATTTTATACCCTATAAACTATTTATAGCTAAACTACAAGCATATGGCTTATCACAATCTGCATGTGAATTATTTCTCAGTTACTATCGATATCGTAAACAACGAGTAAAATTGGGTAGTGTTAAAAGTGAATGGGAAAATGTTTACAAAGTTGCTGCTCATGGATCCCTTAATTTAGATAGTTTTAAGATAGGAAAACATGATATTGTTCCACAGAATACTGTCAAGATTCTGGGGTTAAACTTAGATAGTGAATAAAATTTTGATACTCATACATTCAAACTTTGTCAGAAAGCAGGAAATCAAATTAATGTACTGGCTAGATTATGTAATGTACTTGATGAGCCAAGTAAGTTTTTACTTTATAATAGTTTTATCGAATGTTATTTTAATTATTGTTCTGTTGTATGGCACTTCTCTAGTAAATGTAACACATATAAAATTGAAAAGCTTCAAGGAAAAGCACTACGATTTATTAAGTTGGACTTCAACAGTTCCTATAAATTATTACTAAACAATTGTAATAAACACCCAATATATGTTGTACGGATTAGAAAGTTTATGGAAGCTGTATATAAAATTTCACATGACAAGTATCCGCTGTATCTAAATGCTCTGATTAAGCCAAAAATGTACAAATTAATTTAAGATCTGATAATAATATATGTATCCCACAATATAAAACCGTCAAGTATGGTAATAATTCTTTTACCTATTCTGCACCATTTTATTGGAATAAGTTGTCAAATATAATACGAAATGCCCGAAGCTTTAGTAGTTTTAAGACCCTTCTTCATGATTGGGTACCATCCTGTAAATGTGGATCATGCCTACAATGTAATGTTATTAATAGGTGAAATATTTTTATCATATCATTTTATCATAAATATTTCATTTGTATAAAATCATATCCTATGTAATGTTCATTGCAACACAATGACACTTATAACCTTGTGGTCTATTTATTTGTTTGGTAATTTTTATGTTTGTTAATTACAGACATTATAAAAAAATACTCGTGTCACTTTGTCCATTAGATTAACTTATGATCTGCTCATTGGAAAGATCATACATTTGTGTTTGCAATTAGCCATGAATGAGTATGATTGGCTATGAGATAGCCACAGGCAATGGAAGCATCGTGTCGGTTTGTATGGCCAAGGACAATTGTAATTGGTTACGATATAGCAATTATCGCGGATGGGCGGGTTAATGAACCATTACTGACAACATGTTGTTGTATCTTGTATGACTGAACCAGCCGAAATATTTGGCAATATTTTGTGTTGTCGGATTAACGAAGTCCTTTTACATTGAAATGTCACAGTCACCTTGCGAAATGAAGTGTCGGAGTCGGACACCGGAACGCGCTTTTGTACGATTAAAGAGTCATTTATAATGGAACTAAATCCATCACCGACAATAAGATGTCGGATGATGGATTTGCTGGAAAACGATGGTCACATTAACGGATTCTGACATATTATTTTTATATATATATATATATATATATATATATATATATATATATATATATATATATATATATATATATATGGCATTACATACATTTCTGAAACAATGATAATAAAGCTTGACAATTTGCATGCACAAATTCTACAATATATATATTAATATATTCATATTGCCACTTTCGCAATTATATGCATGACCATCACCAACATCATAAACGTTATTATTAATAGTGTTACATATTACTAAATGCGATAAAAGAAACAACTGATATTTATTCCAGAAGTAATACAAATTTCAAACTATGATATTTGTTAGTCAAAGTTATAATACTGATGGTAAAAGTCATTTGGCGTCTTATATACCGTGATAATATTCTAATATCATTTAACTGAAACCTGTTGGCAATATCTTGTATAAGTAAACCTTCATTTCGAGCTGAATATTCCATTAGGTTGCTAAATCTCGACATAGTCTTCAATATATAATGGCTTTTTGTCGGAATATGGGTTATAAATTTGAGGTAAAACGAAAGGTTAATGACAACTCGTTCTGTCCTTGAAGGGATAAATTACTACCGTGATCCATCCATCATCACACCATTAATAATGATAAGCATGTGCTAGGATTATTTAAATATCTAAATCTGGTTCATATTCTATATATTTATGTTTATATTTCCCCAAATGATAGAAAAGAGTCTTCTCACAAAAGACTAGCAAGTATAATATAGAAATTAGAAATTTCCGTAATATGTTAGTATACTGCTAATACAAAGTTAGGGTTGAGAGTTTTAAACAATTTCATTAGAAATATTTTGCGAAATTGAATAAATCTATTAACTACATCGCTATTGAAAGTCGGTTACATACAAACAAAATACGTTCTACAATCGAAATGGTTATTATATTTTGTTTCGTGGTTTGTATCCTGAAACAAATACTGCAAAATACGAAAGGCAATGGAACATAATTTGAAAATAACTGGAAGTATTAAGACGAAATATATATTTGTTGTCCTGTTTATGCACATATAGCGCCTTCCAGGAAATCCTTATTTCGAAACTTGTAATTAGTTTGTGGTGGGATTGTCAGACGCATTCGAAAATATTCTAACATAGGGGATAGTTGTGTGCATATTAGACGTGTTTGAAAAGGCACTTCATTACAAAAAACTCGTATAGAACATCTGGATGACTTATCAGGTATTGAATTCTAAGAAGACAACTTGTAATCAATGTATGTGTTATGTTTAGCCACTCTCAATATGTTTGTGAATGTATGTGTATATGCGATGTCCATTACATGATATTTAGTAATTGTCATAATATTCGTAATCTTTATTCCCAGATGCAAGGTATTATTTTCGAGGATATTGACGCAATAGAAGTTTCGTAATTATTATCAAATATTAATATGATGGGTCAAATCAGAAACCACAGAACTCATTTAATTGTGACAATGTGATATACATATCTGTCTAACAAATATAACATAAGGCATTTAAGAGACGCGTGAAACAAACATGTTCATGAAACCCTGAGATAATTGAGGGGAGTAATGAATTAAATTTAAGAATAAGAAAACCAAATGCTGTATACTTATTGAGACGGTTTTTTATAATATGTAGAGGTATGAGATTTTATCATTTTAATATTTTGACATCCATACCAGTCATCCCGAAATGATAAAAGGTCTATATATAACAAATAGACAATTATATAACATAAATCAGTATAGTCTCATAACAGATAAAGGTAAGAACACCTACATTTTATTTTATCTATCTTTCATGGGCAGTTTCCTGGTGCCTTTCATGACAATATTCGTTTGCTTATTTGCGTTGATACGAAAAATGTTATAACATTAATTTTCCGAACGTATACAACATGATCGAAAGTGTAGGTTGGAAATTCGAATTCAAAACTGGGGTTACTATCCTGAATTATCCACGGTAATCAAACACCGTTAACTGTCAGCCACTAGCTAGAATTGATCATTTTGGAAAGTGCCCTGCACCAAATTAGTGTTAATATCTGAATCAAAAAGACTTAGGGTTACTTTTTGGGCCAGAATTGACAGTTATTAATGGGATCGACTAACCAATCTTTTATTAGTATCCCATGTGATAAATAGGAGCTGGGTTTTATTACTTCGGTGTGATATTGCTAATTTATCGCTCCTCTTTCTAGAAAGGTTATCTGGTGAAAACTCACACGGGAGACTATATTTAGACTTTGAGTGATTGGCTTTAAAATCGATAATCCCAAACTGTGGCTGATCCCAATTAGTTACATCTGTTATTTAGCCTCCATTAACATACTATCCGTATTTGTCATGTTTCAGTTTCATATATCATTTGGCCGTGTGTCACATCAAATATTGTTTTTGGTTCATTCCTTGTTTTCTCTTGCTAACGACGCTAACAGCTAGCTAATCACTTTCTAACTTGGCTGCTAGAATGACTTCCTATATAGTACAAGTTTCAATTTACAACAGTTAAACGCATTTCTGTTACTTGGCATTGGAATACAAGAAGTTATACTCATAGAACCGTATTTGAAAGTTTATACTTTACGCTGAACAGTGATAGAAGTGCCAACTGAATATTTATGAATATGTCTATGTTATTTAGTAATTATATATATATATATATATATAGAGAGAGAGAGAGAGAGAGAGAGAGAGAGAGAGAGAGAAAGAGAGAGAAGGAGAGAGAGAGAGAGAAAGAAAGAGAGAGAGTAGTCACTTGTATGTATACTGGATCAATGAGCTGAAACGAAGAAACAAAAACACTTGAGACACTACCTAAATCCAGTGTCTATAGAAGCCATCATAGTTTAAACATCAGTTGTAGATCCAACTCATACTGCCCTTAGCAATAACCATTTATATCAATATCAATTTGATGTACGAGGCTTTAAAACATAATAAATCATAATGAGGAATCTCTGGAAGCAAATCATTTATCATTTTACAACCTCATCTTCACAATTCCTCGCTCACCGTACTGAAGATAACAAATAATGATAAATTAAAATAGCAATTAAGTAGCTCAAGTCTATCCTAATAATGCATGTTCCCGACATCAAGTTAGTGTTGTCTTTATAAAATGCTTTGCAATTTATACTAAAAAAAGGATGAATACTTAATAGGACTACAGGTTACGTCAAAGTAAACGATCATTACGCCAAAATTATTATTCTAACTATGAGACGATAAATATAACTCCATCTTTACAAAACAAAATCTAAATAAGTCAAATCATAGACAATATTTAATTTTCAGCTTACTGCATCATATGATCATGTGAGCGAAAGAATTTTGAATCACTAGACAGCTTTGATCGGCCACAGAAATATCGAAACATATAAACGTGAAGTTTGATTTCTCAATATGTTCAACCGTCATTATAATAACATAAAATAACAATGATACAGCTTTACCACAACAAGGATGCGGGATGGCGAACCTTTCTATCCGTGCATAGTCCGTTCGTTAGTAAATGTTCAGTATTTAGATCCCTACTAACGCCAGGCAATGAGAATTGTCGGCCAGTTACGCTGAAAGTGGCATAAGATGACAGGTATGATAACACCACAACATGCTTCACTCATAACAATGTTATAATTAGTGGGCTGTTCCAATGACAATAGCAATTTTATTTTATTATGGTGTTTTGTTATATTACGTAATAGGCATATTGTGCAGCATATTTATATTGATATCAATTTAATATTATTATATAATGAAACAACTGCTGGGTAATGTAAACATTATAATGCCTTATATTAGTGGGGAAAGCTTATTTTCATAGTTATTAAATCCTCTTCGGATTATGTTTACTGTATTTCTTTCCACGTGCTAAGGGAATCTCCGTCGTTTAATGTCAACTACCAGAATGTCCTAGTCTTGTAGGTGAGAACAAAGGTGGAATTATTATCCACACCTCATGCATTTCCAAAACAAGAACAAAAAAGCAGATGAGTCATGAAAGGGATAAAACAGGTTTTGGGTTTTATCGAAGAAACCAGCTTCGGTATAATTTAGTATTAGAGACGGGTTTCGGAACTACAAAGGCAATTACGAAGTGGTTATTGGGAAAAGGTTTGAACTATTTACTCCGCATTTGATTACCTAATAACCCATTATGCTTGAATATAATGAGTATGGTAGCTTTGAATATTAAAATAATGATTTTGTTTTTGTTTTATTTAACGCTTGGATTGTTGTTCCTTGATGGCAATAATCGTTACAAGTAATGTTTTATTAGAGTGGTCGCTGTAAAATTCACTATTTTTACGTAGAAATTTATTGCTTGGATTATCTCAATCGTTGTAGATGAAATAATTAGTAACAATCCGGCTTTGAAGTAGAGGAATATTAATGGACAAAATAATTGCTAAATAACACATTGCTCCATTGGGTCGCAATAAAATGAAAACATAAATTGCTACATTGATCTGGAAGATGTTAAATATGGCATACGATTATGTACACTTTTTAATCAGTGAGATTATTCCCATTGAATGAATACGTGATTTGTTAGTCTCCTGGACGCATCATACTTCACACAAATGGCGCCGAAACTAATCACAAGAGATAGGCATTGAAATCCTTTATTGCATCCTAATACACGAATGTAATACTGGCATACAGCCATTTAGCTAATGAACACCACTAATAAATAAAGGGATAGTGTCAAATATTTCAAATATTTTTCAGAAATATATTTTAACAATTGAATAAGGTTTCCTATACGAGTAAAATATAAAATCGATTTTATTTGAAAAATTACTTAAACGTATTTAACATACAATACAACTATTACACCCGTTTACACCACCTTTAAACAGATAATATCATACAGTGGTAATATACATTTTATTACCGCCTCATTAGTTTATCACCAGCCCTGTAATAATTGTAAAACAATTCCTGAACTAATCGGCTAGCATAATAACCTAATATAGATTTGTTGATATTACCAAACTTATTCCACACACTGTATAAATACGTATGTAAATTAAAGGGACAGACTACCCTCAGAAAATATTTAAAAAAAATGTAATGCTTAGAACAGTAACCAAAAATTCCACAATAATAATCACGAAATATACCTGATATCAAGAAATTACTGGAGGGCCGCCATTACGGCTGCACCGGAAGCCAGATTCGAAGGCGGGAAAGATTAACTCAAATGTTGCGTTATGTTCTGGAATAATTCTTTGCTCACACTTGTTTACATGCTTCTGTATGGGCTCTACAGACTTCAGGTCAACCGGATGTGTTGAAGTGGCGTCAGCATTCATGAGCTTATGGTCTCTGTCTAGCTTCAAAATGGCGGCGCCCACGGGCCACTCAAAGTCGATTAATGAGCACTTTGAACTGGATTATTTAATATGTGGGTGATCGTTTACACATTTTGACAGTATTTATGATATTTGTGAGTATAGCTGTATTAGTCCTCAAATTGTTTCTGAGGATAGACTATCAGTTAAGTAAATTCTCCGCCAAACAATTGACTTTAACAACTACTTCCAATAACTTGAAAAGGTAATTGCCATTAAACCGCAATAATCCAAGCTTTAAATATAACAAACACTAAACAACATTACATAAAGCTGCCATATTCAAGCATCATGGATCATCGAGTAATCAAACCTGTTGTACTTATTTCAAAAGGTCAAAAGGAAGTATATTAAGACATGACAGAAAAATCCTTTAATGAACAAAAATGATGGATTATTAAAGCAGAATATGTTTAGATGTGTTGCGGATAAGATGTCTATATGTATACTTTTATTCGCTGTTACTAAAATACAATATATTAATTCACACATATATGTTTATTTTTTAAAGGATGTCTAAGGCTAACTATAACTAGGATGGTTAAATACATGTTTTAATTATGTGTGATCAATGTGAATTATATTGTTCATTTTACCTGTAATATTTATACTAAATGCGTGCCTTGGTATTACATTGGCATCATTTGTCAATGGCATTATGTTTACACATCGAGCATAAATCAGGCCACTTCTGCATTAAACAGGCTTCTGGTAGACAGGTGAATACTGAAAAGTGAGTGAGATAATAAATTGTGTTGGTGTCAGAGAGCTATTATATCAGGCCAACAACTCAGGTAGGCAAATAATGGATAGATCAATGCACAACTCCCACACAAACACACACACAAACACACATAAAGATGTGTGTATATATATATATATATATATATATATATATATATGTGTGTGTGTGTGTGTGTGTGTGTGTGTGTGTGTGTGTGTGTGTGTGTGTGTGTGTGTGTGTGTGTGTGTGTGTGTGTGTGTGTGTGTGTGTGTGTGTGCGTGCGCGTGTGCGTGCCAATATATCTTTATCTATCTATCTCAGCTTCTATTTCTCTTTCTCCTTTCCTCCCTCTCTCTGTATCTTGTCTTTATCCATTATATATATATATATATATATATATATATATATATATATATATATATATATATATATATATATATATATATATATATATAATAATTGTATGAATCGTACTCCACTTCTAACACCCATATTATTCCTCTAAATGTAAAACATTTATTATAATCTTGGCTTTACACAAAGAATAGATCATTATGAATAATACAAATTCCAGATGATTATCACGGTAAGTAAACGTTGAACATCTTAATGCAGGAATTTTGGATAAATATACACTCCTGGTGTCTCTTGAAAATGTTGAAATATACAAAAATTAGATTTGAATTTTTCCACATCATTTCAGCCAATCCCTGTTCTCGGTCATTTGCACTAATTACATTTAATACATAAGATATTCTATTTTATGAAATTCTATTTTTATGTCATGTCGATGTCATCTTCACGCAATCGATATCAGCTTCTTATATTCCTCGTCAATCATTCATTGCAGATATTCCATCATTATCATAAGAGTTTTCAGTAGTTTTCTCCTAATTGTAACTTTTCATTGAGAATATCCATAAATGGGGAATGAAACGAGTATGTAGATTTGGTGCTGAACTACAAAGAACGAATGATTTCCTTTCTGTAATATTCAATGACGAAAAGGATTATAAAATGTAATCTGGTACTAGGCTAATAAAATCCCAGAATGTATCTCGCATTTAAAAATTTCCCTGTTCACAATAACATGTTTTACCAATATAGGAAAACCTAAAACAGGCCAAAAATGAAAATTCACTTAATTCGGAATCTACGCCGACATAAAACAGTTGTTACACTATAAGAAATAATCGCTAAATATCATCATAGAAAACTCGTATCGCGAACTGATGATAATAAACATCTATTATCTAACAGAAGAGATCTAATCCAAAATGTAGATGATTAAAAAAGGTTCAGAATACGCGTCAATAAAATGCGACGATAAAGAAGATGATTGGCAAAATCGTTTTGTTTAATAATATGACTATATATATGATATGATGTTATGTCAGTTAGATTTATATTGCGATTGAAAAACTCCAATGAGTAGTTAATGCTAATTGAAATTAACTAAGTATTGTTGCCAATTCATTCGGATATGCAAAGGAAACGTTTTGGCTTAGAATACCATCAAACTAAACAGGGTAATTAAACCGTATGTCGCATTTAGATTACTGATGGATCATTGGTTATATTTCAAAGGCTAACAAAGTTTAGATTTTCTCTATGAGAGGGAAGTTGGTACAATACTAATGTAACCATATCCAATCTTAATTGTATAATATTACTTCACTATAATTAAAAGGATTACACCTGAATATTGAACACACAATTTAAAGTGCATTTAGGTACAAATGAACACACAGAAGGTTATATCCTGAAAGTCTGAATTTTTCCAAATACCAATGATGTATGAATCCATGTACACCTTTGCATAATACCTCTGTATGCATAAAGCTGAATAGCACGGACACATTTTAACGATTTAGCAGAGTAACTTCCACAAGGGTTAGTTCTGTACTTAGTGTTACAACGTTAATGTCAATTGTTATGAAAGGGCAAACCAGGCAGGTGTTTACTCAGATGATTAGGCTACTAGCACTTATACTCCTGCCAGTTAGTGTTCGATGATATATTTGCATTTGTCATGAAACCATACAGGATTAGACAAACCTTGAAACAAAAGGAAACAATTTGTATTTCTATAAGTATGTAAATGTGATCAACATCTGATTCTTCCCTCTCGTGGACTACACGGTTGATTGATCAAACATGATACAAAATATAATTCCCAGCATTAATCTAATCAAGGCAAAGTTTAACCATTGTTAAATAATATACTCTAAGCATAGTTATATTCATTAGTCGTCATACTACTACTACTAGTAGTAGTAGTAATAGTAGTAGTAGTAATACTATTAGTAGTAGTAGTAATAGTGCTAGAGTAATAGTAGGATTAGTACTATTATTAGTATTAGAGGTAATAATATTAGTAGTAGTATTCACATTATGTATAGATATAAAGGATCGGTTATTAGAAGCGTTGCTCATAATATGTTTCTCGATCATTAAAACAATCACCAGAAAGGATAAAGAAAGGGAATACGAAAAGGAAATAATAATTATATAGGAAAGGGGTCTTATAAATACGTGCCTACCAATTATACATCGTTGTAAACAATACATAACACAGTATCACATCACATTTTACAATAGAAAAAAACACCATTTGCTTTAATGTATCAGTTCAGTTGAAAATATAGCGGTGTGCGTGTATCAACAATTATATAGACGACTTGGTCATAGAACAGTAGACTGATTAGAAAGACACGAAACAAGATACTTATAAATCGATAAACTCACGTCTGTATGTCCTGGATTATATATAACAGGTTAAGTAATCAAACGAGAAATTTAACTTGAACAATCGACATTTAACACAAAGATGGTACACAATAAATAAAAGAGATAATACAATCTTAAATAAGCATTGCATTCTAGGATAAAGTGTTATTTACTCAGGGGAATTGGATTTTGGTCCTTTAAATTTTAAAAGAATGTTCCCTTTTTTTAAAAAAACTTTCCTTTATTTAATGCGGGGTTTGGCGTGTTGGTATATATATATATATATATATATATATATATATATATATATATATATATATATAATATATATTATGGATTTTTATTGTATGTATGTATTTATATTGGTATTTATGTATTTATATAGGTATGTATGTATGTATGTATGTATGTATGTATGTATGTAAATATGTAGATATGTATTTAGGTATTTATTTTAGTTATATGGGTAAATTCAAGTTCACAAAGTGAATTGAAAACAAAGTGCGGAAATATACAAGACATAAAGACACTAATGAGGTTAAACCAAGTTCCTACCATCTTGTGTGTTCTGCAAACTAAGTCCTATCAAACAAGCAATATCGAAATACTGTATTGCACAGGATTCTCATTTTGGTCTTCCTTTGTTGTTCAAGGTTAAAGGTACATTTTACTTTGATGCACAACAATATATGAATAGAACAACAGTGACACACACATACACACACACACACACACACACACATATATATATATATATATATATATATATATATATATATATATATATAAGCAGTTTCCATTATTAATTGCTTAAATATGCTTAGCAGTACAATTTTAATAATATTAGAATGTACAATGTTCCGAAGTTGTGTCACTAGAAATAATAAGCGATGGAGAATTACTTTTAAGAATATAAGAGCTTAGGTTTTAATTAAACTGTTAATATTTTGTGATTCGTTAGTTAAATGTGGCAATTAGCGTCATTTTCGGGGAGCTCTGACGAGAAAGCATCGGGATCTACCGAAATGATGAATGTTGTGGTGGAACCAGTAGTTGTTTTGCAAAGGAATTAAGTAAGACTTCGCTTGAATTTGTCACCATGAGATCACTATTGTACTAAGATATTTAATATCCTTGAGACGAAGAAGAATACCCTTGAGACGAATAAGAGTGTCCTGAAGAGTCAGTGGAACCTAATCTTTACTATGGTATTGGATTGTCATTTCCTGACGTTCAGCTTATTTAGCTTAGATCAGCTTGAATCCTAAAGTTATTACTGCATTTTGCATATAAAGCAACAGTCGGGCAATCGTTTGGTAAGTAGAAATATGTTGTTCTGACCATTAAATAAAAATGAGTATTAATAATAATAATAATAATAATAATAATAGTTAGTAGAAAAAGAAGAAAAGAAGTGCATTTGGTAAAGTGTCCTTACCAGGAATAGTCTTTTAAATCCATATTAAAACGAAATTATAAAATAAATTACAATGCAAATCTGGACACATAAAGAACTGCTGAAATATCTATAGACATAAATACCGACATGTATTCGATTTAACAGTTAAACTAAACCAGAAACAAATCAACATAAAATGCACCTAATACCTACATGTTTATGCAATGTTATTGTAGAGCAAGTATCAGCCAGCACCTAATGCCATGGTTAAAAGGGGGTTTATTACACAGTGACGACAGCTTCCCCAACCTGATTGGGTCTTTTACATAACGGCAATTAAGTGTTAGAGTTCGCTCTAAGCCATTTTAATAGGCACAATACGGCTAAGATTACTCTCTTGTATTTCAAGTTTTTCACAGTTCTTTGTCTGAAGGAATCTGATAAATAGAATAGTTAAATTGTTATTTCTATTTATATTTATAGCGATAAGATTACATTTAAGGAAAATAAGAGTATAGTTTGAATACAAGTCATTATGTTTAACTATGTATGGAAATGCAAAATTGTACTTTGTAGGTTGTCCAAGTTCAAATCATTTCTCTAGCGGAACACCCACTTTTCCATTCATTGTGAAGAAATGCACTGCAATTGAGGGATAAGGATAAATATCGGATATTAGACAATTAGCATATACGTTCTCATTAAAAGAAAATACCTGCTTGGTGCGGTATGCATCACTTAGGGGGGGGGGAGAGGTTCGGTGTAGAAGATTCATAAGAACAATGCTCAAGGCAGTATTTATCACTACATTCGTATTAGGATGGCTCATTACTGACTCACGATATAATGCCATAATAATATCTCTCGGTTAGTTCAGCTATTACATAAGTTACTTCAGTGAAACTGAAGTAACTTACATATTATATAACACAGATTAAAACTTCATTAGCATAAGTTGATTATATTTAATTGTTTTGTATTTGTTGTATTTTTTTTTTAACATTTTTAATCGCCCACTCCGGTGTTTACGCTAAGAACCCGATTTTTAGATTGTGCGTGTTAATGGTTGAGACTTGTTGACGTTGTTGTTGTGTAACCACCAGAATTTGTTTTTCACATATTTCTTTCTCATATTTAGATAATGAATTATACTAAAGATCGGTTGTTTGCCTTACGACACCACGGTGATAATACCATTTGTTTAGGATGCGCCTACGTGGTGTAAAACAACCAAAGCAGATGGGGTACGTTGCAAGTAACGTAGTCACTGTGCCAATATCACTATATAATAACACAAATATAAGTATTGGTCTTATAAATTGTCAGTCGATCGGTATTAAATCTGGCCAAGTATCTGATGTTTTTAAAGATATGTATCTTGATGTTGTTGTCATTACAGAGACTTGGCTGACTATTAATGTTTCAGACCAGGAAATTATTAGTTAGGTGACAGCAGCTGGATATTCATTCCACCATGTAGCTCGGATTCACAAGAAATATGGACGAGTCGGCATTCTTCTCCACGATTCTTTGATTGGTGAAATCCATTTGCGTTTTCAGGTTAAGTGTTTTGAAAATACCAGCTGACATTTGTATATCTGGAAATACAGAAGATATAAGTCGGTTAACTAGGAGGCCCCATATCACACAGAATCTCCCATTGGTAGAAGAGTCACGTATGTCCAAGACGGATACATTTGATACACTGATATCAGATAGTTGCCTACATGACTTTTTGAAAGAGTATATGGATATTCTGATAAGCCCCTTTTCCAATATAGTTAATAAATAGTGTCTTGCCAAGATCCAGGAAAGCTGCCTTTGTAAAATCATAAATAAAGAAAACCAGAGTATAGACTATAATATTCTGAACAATTACAGACCTGTTTCAAATCTTAAATTTTTATCTTAAGTTATACAAAGGGCAGTTGCTTTCCATCAAAACAAATATTTAATCAATACTAACCTTAATGAATCACTACAGTTTGCAAACAAAAGTGCTCACAGTACTGAAACAGCCTAAGCTATAAAATGATATTATGATGCCAATTGATCAAGGTAAGCCAGTTTTGCTTGCTCTTTTGGACCTGTCTGTTGCATTCGATGCAGCTGACCATAATGTACTTTTATCTCAGTTAAAAGACATGTTCGGTTTGTCATTAAAGAACTTGAATGGTTTAGATCATATCTGGAATAAAACTCCAGAGAGTGTTTGTTCATGGTATTTTATCTGATGTTGAGTTTTTGTTATCTCGTGTGCCACAAGTTTCAGGTTTTGTCTCTGGTTTCACAATGTGTACCTATCCTATTGGGATCATTACGCAGCGATTTGGTGTTGAATATCACTTGTATGCTGATGGCACATAGCTGAATATATCACTGGAGCCTGACAATGAGTGCAATTTCTCCTCTTCTTTGAAGAAATTAGACAATTGTATTGTTGATATTCGAATATGGATGATTCAAACTCTTCTAAGACTAATTGATAATAAAGCAAATATTATATATGTTGCATCACCACATTGTGTTAAATCCCTAAAGACACCAGCATTGCAGATGGGTGCATCTTCGATTACCCCTAATGGGTCTGTAAGAAATCTGGGCGTTACGTTTTACCAATATATTCAGAAATTTGTACTGTTAAGGGAATGAAGTGTCAGATTTAGGTAATAGTGGGACTAACATATTGCTATCTGTAAATACCTAAAATCAAGTTATCTGACTTTAGGCCGTTCATGTTATATTCAGAATAATGCCTCCGCTTTTGAAGTGAACTTATTATTGGATATATTCAATATATTGTTCTAATAATTGTTACGTTTTTAATTGTCATATATTAATAATAAATTCCAAACTAATTTATTATCAATACCGAATGAACGCAATATTACTAGCAATGATTTATGATTATATCATGTTACCATTTATTTCTATGGATATATATATATATATATATCCTCTGGAATTATAGTGTTTTGCTAATAAGGTCTATTTAGAGCGTTAATTATGTTATCTCTTCTACTTATTCACTTTTATCCCAATCTCTTGTTTATATCTGCATAATATAGCTTCAGCAGCAGCAGCCTTTATACCAGACAATGTCAAAATGTCATTTACAGAGACCTAAGGTGTTAAAATAATTATAATCATGGTGAATATGAAGATGGTAATGATGATGATAATGAAGATGAAGATGAAAATAATTGACGCTAATAACAATAATAATAATAATACAAATAATATTAATCGTATTTAATTAAACCTGGAAAAAAATAAGATACCTTGTTATTGTTTTTAATAAATCACTAAACTGGCTACAACTGAAAATATCTTAATAGCGACGTAGCTTTGTAAGCATATTAAAGACTGGCTTTGTAAGTGCATTGCCAACAGTTAAAAATATGCATCTAATATTATGTATTGCTCTGTTTACCAATATAACTTGTATCACCTGTGATTATGTTTCCACATTTTGGTTTAGTGCAACTGTAAAATGTTCTTTTGCTACATTAAACTGTTCTAAACAATGATGCCTTGAATGGAATATGAAGAAAACAAATTCTGAATACTTTCGATGTACAGTTACCTGATTTAGCTGTTTCGTATATTATCGATCTGGCATAGACTACATTTTAAGCTTATGTTCTATGCAAATATTCGGAGAATAAAGTATAATTATATCTATATTGTCCGTCCTCGTATTTCAATCCCCATCGAAAATATTAGCGTACTTTTAAAACTTTTAAATATTAATTTGCCTGCATTAATTACATATCTAATGTACATAAACCAATTATAAAACGAATTAAAAATGAAAATATTCAATGAAAGATACATGTATGAATACCAAAACGTGGAAATAATACATAGCATATTATTCTTATTATCGCCCATCAGTAACAAAGGAAACATAGAGCCATATATCAAACATATTTAAAATAGAGCTCTTAAAGCGAGATACTTACGACAGATATACTGTGACAAACAATCTAAATGCTTTGACAAATCTACATTCACGTGATGCGGCATGACGATGATTATCGTACGTACATTGTCCTTTTAACGGCACAATTTATAAAGCGCGCTTAGCCATTTATTTTAAAAGGTATTGAAAACACATATGGAAATGTTTCAGACAAAATGATAGAAAGATGATTTTTAGTTTGTTTAGAGATCTTTTTTGCATCATCGATCTAATGAAAGAGAGCGGTTCAGAGAGTAAATCATTGTATGCATGAATTGGTATTTTATTTGGCTTTAAATATGGTTAGGCGATTCAGTTCGAAAACATCACGCATCCCATTAGAATAAGAATAACAAGGAATATAATAAGAAATTTCAACAATTAAAATTAGTTTCCAATAAAAACAAATTTGAGTAAGTCATATTTTAGAACCATATTTTTCATACATCCGATGTCACGTTCTAATTGAAACAAATTTAATCGGGTAATTAGGTACCATGTTATGGCATGACCTAAAAGCCGCCCGTAAAATCGTGATAAGAAAACCCGCTCTAACCAGCAGATATTAATTTTCGATGTCATCCGGTAATATGATCATATCTGAGGTATTTGTCAGTATAAAGCATTCTATCAGTTTTTGGGGTATTTATATACAATATTATATAATTGATACAAGATGTCATAGACCACCACAAAAGGGGTTTCATATGATACGGATTTCATGTTATTAACTAAAACGTTTTCCAGCCTACAAAATAGTATAATATATCAACTGTGTTAAACGTAAAAGATAGGTAAGGACCAACTAGCAATGTTTGCCCACCTTGAGAATTTGACATTATACCATTTAGATTTTTTAAGACATTAATAGAAACGGTAAAACAAAGAACATAAAATGAAAAAAAGGAGTAATAAAGGGAGAGAACAAGGGTCCAACTCATGGACAGACATATGATGTCAACAAAGAAATACAGGCAAATATATAGTATACTGTTATGTCCGTACTTATTCAGCACAAAAAGGTTCAATGAAAGATTCTATTTACAACAACAAAATAGCTCACAGATATGGTAAATAAGGTTGATATAGTAAATAGCTTTGTCATTGAAAATTTGGGGTTTCCGTAACAATAACACAAAGGCGATAGAACATATAAAGGTCAATACGTTGGCGGAATTAAATCGAAGGATTAATATCTCGCCTCTTTAATAAATCCACTATAAGTGTGCGTGTATGATATCTTAGTTCTTAGAGTAAAAACGGTAAAAGAGAAAAGGTCCATACGCCTAATTAAGACACGACCTTACCAATGTGTTAATTGGATTTACCAAAAGTCTATATTTTGTATATTTTATCATATCATTTTTAATATTTGACTTTTATTTGACTTGATTGGTATGTAAAAATGGTATTAAAAACAAATAAATCGCGATAATGATATTTTATAAGAATACAAAGACTTTAGACATAGACAATGCATAAATATTGGTTATGTTGCCTTTATTTAGACAATCATAAGTAACATGATGACTTCACCTAACTCATCCTATTTGCATATAGTTAACAATTACCATTTTGTGTTGTTTTAAGTGGCTTCATTATACGCTTGAATTGTCAGAGGGATGCTGATAAACCATCGTCTAACATTCTGAAAGCAGTCAATCTAAGGCGGAATGTAAAGAAACATAAACTTACATATATTCCACTCTTACTTATGGTCATCTACCGGGAATATCCCAATGTAATCTTGAGTGTTTCTATGTGTTAATGGCAAATCCTTTTCCTATGTATTTTCAACAAACTTCAATATAAAGGTAAAATATTTGAAAGAAGCTATACCATTAGTAATTGTTCATCGATGTATGAAAACATGTTATTTGAGTTTTTAACTATATTAAGATGTATTTCAATATTTGATAACTTGTTGTTTACGATATTCCTACACTTAAATAGACTAAACATGTATGTGTATGTGTGTGTGTGTGTGTGTGTGTGTGTGTGTGTGTGTGTGTGGTGTGTGTGTGTGTGTGTGTGTGTGTTGTGTGTGTGTGTGCGTGCGTGTGCGTGTGTGATAGAGATAGAGAGGGGGATTAAACGATTAGCTGCTTTCCTTTGATAATAGACTATTATGCTTCTAGATCAAATAAAGTATATTTGCGCAATTCTTACGACCCTGTTTGAAGTGGAAAACGGCATATGCTTAAGGACAACGTTATTTGCATATGCTTAACCACAGCAAACATTTGCCCTATGCAACATAACTTATTAAAGGCTAATAACCACTCTTGCACATAATTGCCTACATATTTTAGTCAACTGAATATAGCCGGAGCAAATATTGACAGAACACGATGGATTTTTGTTTGTTTTCATGCTGCAGTGGTGGCGTCTGTAAAATGAAGTCCCTCTTTACTATGAGGAACTGTTTTATTTGGTGTATTTGCATATATTTATGCCTGTGTTGTTGGTTTACTTATCACCTAAAAAGAAGGCCGGTGTTACCTAAGAACAAAGATACCAAAGTTATCAGCAGATTGGTAACAAGCAATGTTAGTTGTGAACTTAAGCCAAGAGTTCGCAATGTCAATAACAGCCGCGGGGATACTGGGCTGAATAACAGCGTACAGTCTCACCATCACAGATATCCAATTGTTACCATGTTTACCACAATAAGAGACCGGAGCTGCCGTAGAGAATTGGGCCGCTTTGTCACCCGGTCTGGATCCTGTACTCTTCGTGCCGTTTACAGAGCAGAACTCATCCTGGATTGATATTGGGATCTCTCTTAATTGGAGAGTTCGTACACTGCACTCTCTCCGACATAATCTGCCCATAATAGGAGAGATGTTTAAGGATGTAATGTCGATATACCGTTTGATAGAAGCCTATTATCAACACAACGCTATCTCGGTGAACGGTTGGATATTAGCTAACAAATGGTACTCCTTGTTGGTCGCCGGCGTAACATTAATATAAAAACAATTGATCTTGGTCCGGGAGATAATCTGACGAAACTCTCATAAATGGATTATATCAAACCCTTCACTAATCTAGCCGTAGATCACTTCATCGTATCACGTGAAGGCTTACAATTGGATCAGATCCCTGACTTTCTTGTGGGCAGAGTGGGATACGACAACTGGTTGGTGGCCAAAGCTCGGGACTGGAATATAACGCCGATAGACGCATCGAAGGCCGTGTTGGCTTTACATCAGTGTGGCGCGGACGGCTACAGATCTGGATTTGCCAACAAGCCGAAGAACAGCGTAAACTGGAATATAATCTTGGCTAATAGATCATCTTTCGATTATAGAAGAGGATCCATCGCCTTAACTCCACTCTATACAACAGGGAGGTGTATTTCAAGACATAATTCAAGGCATCCAGTTCATTGTAATCAAACCAATGACATAACCGCTGGAACGCAGAAACTTTAAACTAAAGTCGCATACAGTAAATTGCCTTAAAATTAACCCGATTTACATCATTGTTCGCAAATCATGTTTCTATGAATAATATTTGGCATGTAGAAATTTGTGTATATGTTTAATTTATATATATATATATATATATATATATATATATATATATATATATATATATATATATATATATATATATATACAAAAGAGTAGAACTAACGCCTGTATTGTATTCAGCCAAGAAAATAAATCAGTAAGTTCACAACAGTTTGGATGCTACTTTCCTGATTTTCTCTTACTAGTTACCCAATAAGATGTTCTATTTCGGCAATTTAATGATTTTTCACCGAAGCAGTAAATTATTCATTTGTTAAAACATTTTTTATGAAAACTGGGGTGGGTGAGTTTAGACGTGGTAAGTAGAATACGAAATCAGGATTATGAGGAAAACGCTATTTCGTTTGGGCGATCGAATTTTATTTTATCATTGGTGCTAGTCACACACAGGAACAATATTTTCATCTTAATAATACATAAAAGAGTAAAGAGTAGTTAGTAATCTCGCTATAACTATACGAATGGTGATCAGTTCGATGAGAAAAAATTGTTACGACAATCCTGATTTCATATTTCACTTTATTCCCCATCAAGCGTTTCAACGTTTGGTACGACCACTATGTTGGTGCGATCTACAATTGAAATTTGCTACTGCGGTGGAAAATGGCCAAAACCAAAAGGTGGATAAAACAAAAGTTTGACGCTATGATAAGAACAAATGCATATCATAAAACTTTTGTTTTATCCACCTTTTGGTTTTGACCCTCCAGCGAATATCACAAGGCATATTATGCTGCGGTTGAGAAAGTTCCGTTTTCTATGCGTGGAGACCATATTTCCCGGTCCCTGTATTCAAGAAAAGTTGATATAGAGCTGTATAATCCATGTACTATTTGCGTCTTTGGAGGCACGCCGTTTAGGTGTTTGGCCTTCTTAGCCAGCATTTAAATGACTGTAGCAGACACAGTACGCTCTTAAAGCATTATAAGTACTCCTGACTCAGGAATAGAAACACTGCGTCGCATCTCGAGCGGTGGCATTGGACACAGCTCGTGTGGTTGGTGTGTTTTATATAACAAGTTTACTTGTATATATAATTCACCTTGGTTGTATGTGGGAATAGATTTATCTTTCCTAGGTCCATTTATGTCCAGTTTGTACTAGATTAGCTCTAATCTGCTTGTCATAAATAACATTTAAGAACTAGTTAGAATAGCATAAATTAGGTCAGGTTTGAAAATTATAACATAGTTCAAACAGTATCGAAGACAGTTACAATTGGGTTATATAGTTTATATAGTATTGCTTTGAAGAAAGATATAGCAATTGAAAAATAGCTATAAATAGGGCTGCTTAGATAATTAAGCTAAACATTCTCACTACTGCCGTGATCTGACTTGGGTGTTTTACACCCAAGCTCCACGGCGGTAGGTGATTCGCTTTTTGATTTTGCTTGGCGGCTTAGGGACTGGTGAGACATTACACATGTCTCAGCAAGAAAAGTCGCCACTCTGGATTAAGTCCCCTGAAGAAACGTCCAGAGTTTGAATTCACGGTTCGAGTTTCTCTGTGCCTGTGCCTTATTATACACAGCTAAAACACACACACACACACACACATACATGTTTAGTCTATTTAAGTATAGGAATATCGTAAACAACAAGTTATCAAATATTGAAATACATCTTAATATAGTTAAAAACTCAAATAACATGTTTTCATACATCGATGAACAATTACTAATGGCATAGCTTCTTTCAAATATTTTACTTTTATATTGAAGTTTGTTGAAAATACATAGGAAAAGGATTTGCCATTAACACATAGAAACACTCAAGATTACATTGGGATATTCCCGGTAGATGACCATAAGTAAGAGTGGAATATATGTAAGTTTATGTTTCTTTACATTCCGCCTTAGATTGACTGCTTTCAGAATGTTAGACGATGGTTTATCAGCATCCCTCTGACAATTCAAGCGTATAATGAAGCCACTTAAAACAACACAAAATGGTAATTGTTAACTATATATAAATTAACTAATCTATCTATGTTTACTTACATGTACTGTTGTGTTAATATAGTAGTTTAAGAAACAATTACTAGGTCCAAATATGGTATTTAAAGGACATTTTATAAACACTGAACAGCTTAAGCCTTTCTGTTATGAACTTTCTTAATGTTTATTATCTTAAGTGTTAAGTTTCATCTCAAAGAGGTGAGATGTTCCATAAGCTGCTCATATTTAGTTGTGTGTTGCTCTGTACATAAACAGATTGCAGAAATCATCTCTAAAGGTCACTAGGTGTTGAAGTTATCTCTACAAAACTGCTCAACTAAATGATACATTTCAAATACGTTGCGCTGCCTTTCAAATGCTTCCTCACTTGTCATCTATTTGAAAGTTTATCATAGACTTTAAAGTTGATACGTAATATATGATGTTGCATTAACCAGCAATAAATTATCTATATGTTTTATATTAAAATACTGCCTACAATATATACTCGGGTATAAGTCGCACCCGCGTATAAGGCCAAAAATCCCCCTGGATTATAAAACGCACTAAAATCAGGTGTCAAGATATATTGTTTAGGTGACAACTACGGGATGAAGCACGGAACGATTCATTCTTGATCATCTGTTTCCCTTTGATTCCAATAGCCCCACGGGTAACAACATAACCATGTTGTTTGAGGTCGCATATCCAGTCTTTCAGTTCCCTTTCTTCTTGTGGAAATGACGGTTTTTCCCCTCTGGGTGCCTCCTTCGCTCGTTACATCTCGGCAAAGTCAAGCGTGGCTGTTCGCCAATCTCGCACTTGCTTCTCTGAAAAACTGAACTCCCGAACCGTCTACCTGTCGTTATTACGAGTGTCGGTGTCATCGCACGTCGCTTCATTTTGGATTTAGGTAAATATAATAAGTATATGAAGTTATGAAAACTAAGCTAGATCTCATTTATAGTGTTAGATTTCTGTAATTTAGTTTGAAGAGTGAGTACGTTTATATTAGTAGTTCCCATGTGCCAGCTTTGGAAGTAATTAGTCTATATTAGAGTGTATCCTGTAATTGTTTTCTTTTGATGTTACTTCTATGATTATTCTTCGAGTGTTTTTCTGTTCCGTTCAATTACACACGTTCACATATGTTGATAGTATAATGACACGTCTTTGTGACCATGTGGCTAATTAGTGCATCGGATTAAATAATTATGGCGGTTATAACGATTGAATTTGACTTCGAAAAAGACAACAACGATAACACACCTAATTATTTTTTATTGTTCATATTTTGATTATTAAGCTTGAAAAAACACATTATTGTATTTTCCCCTACATTATGCCAAACATACTGTAGTAGTGTTCATAAATAATACTTGGTTAAACCCTTAAAACAACAAACCATAAGTGAAAGTGGTAAATAGATTTGGTATGCTTCCGGCGAACTGTGGAATGCGAGACAAACGTATTTATGTTTGGTGTCTAGTGAGGGGTTTAATTAGAATAAACGGATTTGTTAAACAATGACGACTCGGTTGAGTACGCTATAAATACCTTCCTTTTTGTCTCACCCGTGTATATACTATATGTCGCACTCGATTATGTGTCAATTTCGGAGAATTTATGGTAATTTGTACAAACATAAATAGTCATTATGCAACAATCAGACACAATATATATATATATATATATATATATATATATATATCAAAATACTACGGTGTATTAATGTTATATTCGCATGAATGTATACATATATGTACATTGCGCTTGGTCGTATAACTGTAAAAGATCATTACTTCCACTGGAGTTCGGCAGTGAAGACAAAGGTTTAGGAACAGGATCTTTCTCAATATTATATGTATGCCAAAAAAACATATACCGAGTGTGCCTAGCCACTGCACCATAGGCATGCCTTATATATATATATATATATATATATATATATATATATATATATATATATATATATATATATATTAAGCCAGTTATCACAAAAATCTCCATTCTCATAATTAAAAACATGCACTCAACATATCAATTTCGTGTATTAAAGTTTAATTTCAGGCTTCTTTGACCTTGGGACTCTCATTCGTCCATTGATGAGCAATACAAGACATACGTGATTGGTTTCAGCACAAAATCACGCTGTCAGTAAAAAACGTACAAACATTGTTGTTTCAATTGGGGCCTTGATGTATAAATAGCTAGGTATTTTAGCTGTATGGATATGACTAGTGAGCTCCGGTGGCCTAGCGGTTAAGCACCCGGCACTTGGTGCCAACGGTCACAGGTTCGAACCCCGCAAGAGGTCGAAACGTTCCCAGGGATTAATTTCTCGGCTTACAAAATCGTGGGTGGCTGACCACGTTAAACGGTGCTGCCGTCTCCACTGAATTATTTAAAATAAAGAGGGACGTTAAACAAAACCCTGAGGACGTAAAACACTCTGGCAGTGACCACCTTCAGGGTATTTCGGCTCCATCTTTCCGTCCTGCTCCCCTGTTAGTGGTGGGGGATGATGTTTCTCAACCACTCGAACATAGAGGCTGGGCCGAATAAGCGACAGCCTGGGGATTCTCCCCGAACAACAAAATAGGGATATGACTGGCTGTGCCCAATAGGCGACATCCAGGGGTCTCTCCGCCAAATTTCAACAAGGCATATATCTTATCAACTGGCTGCAAAACTCTCATTGTTTACTATGTAAGCCTGATTCTCACATCAAACAATCAAATTGTGTTGTCATCACTCGGCTGTTTTAGCCGGGGTTGGGTTTTACATTACATTGTAAAAACCTATTTATAACCGTGAAAAACTGTAAAATACTGTAACAAACTGTAAAAACGTTAAAAAACAACTCATTCATTATAACTATAAGCCAATTCTACTAGTCTTGATGTATGTCGTTCAACGCATTTATGTGAAAATTTGTCTTTCATATATATGAATTTTTATTAACACACTACTCAACATTTGACACATGAATTTGTACTTGACTACTAAGAATATAGCAAAATAATGGCATTTATCGTTCTTCTGCACACAACGTGAATATATTGCCTATCTGAACAGTTAATAGTCTAATTCAACAATGCCTCTGATAATCCTATAACAGAATACCAGCTTACAATCTTTACAGTTGCCTAGAAGATCACACACTTTAGTGAGAATATTTCCATAGTTGGAAAATATTTGCTCAATTGATGCTGATGAAGCTGAATCCATTGAACATTTTGTGTAGTGGACTTGTAATCTGGCAGCATTATTAGCTTGATGGTGATCAGACTTTTTGTATATTTCTTATTTCCAAACGGGAAATCTTTAATTTAGGCCAACGTGCAGGTATGTATCAATGTGATATAACAAAACAATAATGAGAAAAGGTAACACTGCTTCAAATTAAAGTATACATACACATATATATATATAGTGTGTGTGTGTGTGTGTGTGTGTGTGTGTGTGTGTGTGTGTGTGTGTGTGTGTGTGTGTGTGTATAACTTGAATATGATCTGTGAATCATAACTCTCTGGATCACTCATAAGTTAACTATTGCCACCAAGATAATCTGCATCGCTCCCGTTTTCACAGTAATGGATTAAAACAGGTTCAATGACCATCAAAGTTAGGTAAACAAAACAGTACTAGAGCTTCCAGAACCCAAATGACTGATGTTACTGATCGGGAATGTTAATATAACTGTGTGTACACTGATAATATGGCTCAATGTGGTTTGATTGTCAAACTTTAATACATATATGATATAACCACAAATATTAAATGGTGACAGAACATTGTCAATCAGTTTATTATTACTATTAATGATATCAACATTTATCAAGCTGTTTAGGTTAATTTTCAATATGGCCATTATATATTTTGGCAATATACATTTTTTTTTTTTCAATTCTGAAACTTAGTTCCATACAATTCAGTTGTATATGCTCAATTGCAATACATATTCATATGGTCATCAATTGCATTTTAGTGTCATTATCTATTGCAAACAATAAATATATCTACATATGGAATAAAACAATGATATTGTTACTGTGAGATATTCTATCTCACAATTTAATAGCAATATCGTTGATTTATTGAATATGTAGATATATTTATTGTTTGTCCATTGGTTGTTCTTATTAATAACACTATTAAAAGTTTACACTACATAATGCCAAACTTACACTTGGTTCCAACAAGGTTTACTTTAGGTTGGGCTACTGTAAAATAACTGTCATATTTGACTAAACTGGGTTTAACCTGGGATACAGTAATTTGTATTCATAGTTCATCACAGTATGAATAAAATAAACAAAATGTGACTTGTTTATTTACTATCAATTGAAAGTACAGATTTATTTATAATATATATATATATATATGTATATATATATATATATATATATATATATATATATATATATATATATATATATAAGAGAGAGAGAGAGAGAGAGAGAGAGAGAGAGAGAGAGAGAGAGAGCACATTAAACTGTAATGGAGGTTTTTATAATTTCAGCAATTTAACTCTTTGTTATCTGTATATTCTCGATAACGTGACAGAGTTAAGTTTGTCTGCTTTCTCTATATACAAACTGATAGATAGCTTGGTTGGATGGCATCATATTTGAAGAAACTTGTTTTCCATGTTAACTCAGCTCGCACCAGAGACATATCCAGGACAATTGAGATCATGATTCAATCGAAATGTTCTTCACCTTGTAGAGAAGCCAAAGAACGACTAACTATGTCTAACTCTTATTTCATACCAAATTCTTGTATTAGCAAATATATTGATATCCTGGCAGTTAGCTGATTAGCTAAAGACATACTTTCACTGCATAGTTATGTGTGTGTCATAAATAAAATTGTGTTGGATGGTGCATTAATCATATTTGTATAATAACATAATAAATATATATATATATATATATATATATATATATATATATATATATATATATATATATCTTGTTTATAATAATTGTGATATATATATATATATATATATATATATATATATATATATATATATATATATATATAACACACTTATATTAAAGCAATAATGACAGTTACAAAATACTATAAATGCGTGGGCCAATATATAGCCTTTCCTGAGAAAGATCCAATGTATTTGGGGTTAAACCAATTTAGTAAAATCTTAATGATTTAACCTGGTGGACTCGGTTTAACAAGCTTAAACTAATCTAAATTCAAGCTCTTATGTTACATTGTAAATAATATGTAGGATACAGTAACTTAATAAGTCTTGTATTATAACAGAGGTAATTAAAGCGACTTATTTTATGTCACAAATGTTGTTGAACAAGGTGATATTTTATCTCCCATGTTCCTTTGTGTGTGTGTTTGTGTGTGTGTGTGTGTACAATTCCTTTAAATAGACGCCAAAAATTAGCCATTAGGTGTTAAATCTTACTTAGTGAAAGTCAATTATAGATCTATTTTTAAATGCTGAATGCCTCGTTGGAAAGGCTTTGCTCATTAATTTCGCCTTTCAAGTGTACAACAAATGGTTTCAAACTAAGAACCTTTTCACTCTATTTATTTTTGTGCATGGGTCTACTTGTGTTTATTGTGCTGGTAATTTCTTATAATTCCAGATCTGTGATCTCTAAAAACATTAGCTAATCTCTCTATAGCTGTTCTCTATTTTATCTACAACTCTTCAGGGATGTCAATGTCACTGGGTAACTCATCTGCAAGATGTTGCGTCTCTGGTACAACTGAAAGTAAAAATAAAGTAATTTTTGAGCATTTTAATGAGATTATCATAATGAAGAATACAATGGTTGAATGTATAATTTTACAGTTGTTTTTACCGGATAACTAGATCTACAAGTATAAATTATCTAGTGTGTTTTTTTTTGGCCGCAGCACGTAGTCTTATTTATTGAACGCTCACAAACAACACGCATCCCGTCAGCTGTTTTATGTATTGTATCACCGGAGTACGGACAGTTGCTCACCCGCGGACAGTTGCTCACCGGATAATTGCTCACCAGACAGTTGCCCACCTCCCCCCATGACACTTGCTCACCAAGCAAATGAAAAAGTGGACACTTGCTCAACAGTGAATTTGTAATGAGAAAAAATTTAAATGATTTTTAATTCAGAAATATATTTTAATATTTCTTAGTATGATTAATATAATTATGTGCATTTTTTCTCTCATTAAAAATTCACTGGTGGCTTTGTTGTTTGGGGAGAATCCCCAGGCTGTCGCTTATTTGGCACAGCCTCTATGTTGGAGTGGTTGAGAAACCTCCTCCCCCACCACTCACAGGGGAGCAGTATGGAAAGATGGAGCCGAAATACCCTGAGGGTGGTCATTGCCAGAGTGTTTTACGTCCTCAGGGTTTTTTTAACTGGTGAGCAAGTGTCCACTTTTTCATTTGCTTGGTGAGCAAGTGTCCACTTTTTCATTTGCTTGGTGAGCAACTGTCCGGTGATCAACTGTCCTACACCCGTATCACCACAGGCACAGACGGTGGATCGAAAAATACACGCATATAAATGACAAACCGAGGGATTTCACAATCAGATCATTAGCTACATAGGTAAGCATTTGCTACAAAGTGTTATGCGTGTTATAATACATTTCATCATATTAATTAATGTAATGAAGTATAATCACTTCAATCGCAGTCTATATATTACCAATAGTAGTTCCAAACTGGATAAAACACTTCTATAGTCAGCGAGAAATATTTTTTTAAATTCGGCTATTCTGCAATAGGTCAAGTCAGCATCGGGGCACACGTATCCTGCACCACGATAGGCAGGCTACTAGCACTGCACACACTGAAGCGAAGGTAGTCAGTCTATCTAGCTGGAGCGGCTGATATTCACAGCAGCCTGACTGGCTTCGACGGTTGAATCCAGACATTTACGACCCGGGGATAGCCGACTCGGAGAGCTGGATTGTTTATTGGACTCGATCTGGTTGTTGCCGCTAGTTGCCACTATCGAACCTGATATGAGGTGGACCACCGGTGACTAGCCTTTTTTCACCGGTGCCGCATGTTGCCACCAGTGGCTCGCCTTGGGCTGGCTATCTGGGATATAATCTCATCGTAAGCATACTCAGTTCTGCTCGTTTTCACCTGTACTGACGTCATCAACATGTGTGTATTTCGGCATAGTTTTGCTCTGTCATGTGTAGAACGTAACAATAGGCCCCCTACCCTCTGCGTATCAACATTTGGTCTGTCAGGTAGAGTACTTGAATGGTTTAGATCCTATCTGGAACAACACTCCCAGAGAGTGTCTGTTCATGGTATTTTATCTGACATTCAGTTTTTGTTATCTGGTGTACCACAGGGTTCAGTTCTTGGTCCTCTGGTTTTCACAATGTATACCCGTCCTCTTGGGATCATTGCGCAGCGATATGGGATTAAATATCACTTGTATGCTGATGACACACAGCTGTATATATCACTGGATCCTGACAATGAGTTAAATTTCTCCTCTTCCTTGAAGAATTTAGAACATTGTATTGCCGATATCCGGCTATGGATGACTCAAAATCGTTTAAAACTAAATGATAATAAAACAAATATTTTATATTTGGCATCACCACATTGTGTTAAATCCCTAAGGATACCAGCATTACAGATGGGTACATCTTCGATTACCCATAATGGGTCAGTAAAAAATCTAGGGGGTATTTTTGACCAATGTATTAACATGCATGAACATGTCACATCAGTATGCCGAGCTGCCTACTACCATCTTAAGAACATCCACTGTTTAAAAGCATTCTTGACACAAGAATCACTTGTAACTGTAGTTCATGCCTTTGTTACATCTCGTATAGACTATTGTAACTCCCTGTTATATGGCATATCTGATTATAACATTAATCGCCTTCAGCGAATTCAGAATAGTGCAACTCGCATTGTAACAAATACTAGAAAATATGATCATATTACCCCAATTCTTCAAAAACTACATTGGCTACCTGTTAGACAGCGTATCCATTTTAAGATTCTGTTAATAACTTATAAATCTGTTAATGATATGACGCCAAAATACCTGTGTGAACTGGTTTCCATTAGAAAGTCATCCCGAAAACTCAGGTCATCCAGTCAGATACTATTGCAGGTGCCAGTGTCTCGGTTCAAGTCATATGGTGATTGTGCGTTTAGTGTTGCAGCCCCCACTTTGTGGAATAAGTAGCCGGCAAATATTAGAAATTCGTCATCTCTTGGAAATATCAAGTCTCTTCTAAAAACACACCTATTTAAGGTCGCTTTCACAGATTAATAATTATTATCTTTCAAATCATTACAGGGTTTGTACAGACATTATTTGGGGTATTATTATATTACATATTATTTGTACAGTGCCTTTGAGTGGCTTCTGCTAGTAAGGGCGCTTTATTAAATATACATTATTATTATTATTATTATTATTATAGAGCATTCGTGAATATTCTGCTGTATAATTGATTAGCCATATAGGGGTCGTCTCTAAGTGATTCATGTAAACACAAACTTATAAAGAGGTTTTCCACCCAAAAAAATAATTTTATTTTGCAAGAGTACTAGATTTTCTAACAATGCCAATCAAATTCATTATTATTAGAAGCTTTCGAAAAATATTTTGATCACATAAGAATCGCTTTAAGCCAAAGAGTGAATTGGAAAGTACCTTGTTAAATCTATTTATTATTATTAATTATATAATTATTATTGTTGTTGTTATTATTATTAGATAAGTTAGTAACAATACTATTCTATTTATGTTGGTGATGACATCCGTGCTTGTCATAATAGTTCTGTGACTATATGTGAGTAGAAAAACTCCGATCTGGGTAAGGTATGTATTAGAGCCCTGCACGGGTTGGGTTAACCCGTTCAGGTCAACCCGGACCCGTGGGTCGGGTTGGGCTGGTTGAACTTTTTCTTCGGGTCACGAGTTGGGGGTTTGCGTTGTTGTCTTGTGGGTTAAGTTGGTTTTGGGTTGTTGTCTTGTGGGTTGGGTTCGAGTTGTTGTCTTGTGAGTTGGGTTGTGTATAGGTTGCTTGAAAAAATATGGGTTTTGTTTATTTTTATCCAAAATATACACTCACCCGCCTCCCGTTACAACGCCAATGCTTACTCAATACGAATACCATACATCGCCATATAAATACCACCCGCTATTACCACGACACACTGACAGTGAAATGTTTCTGATAATCTGTGAAGGTCATTAGGTGGTGATCCAGACCGTGTTAATAGTAATATCAGCGATATATTAAATAAAATAAGGTTATACTGTATATATATATATATATATATATATATATATATATATATATATATATATATATATATATATATATATATATATATATATATATATGATCACCCGTCACAGAATTGGTCCAGTATTTGTTTATGCAGCTATCAATCAATTTCCAGTTTGAACAATTCAAAAGGAACCTGTTATAATGGCAGTAGGTGATTAGTGTCTGGGACTCTTTACAGGGTAATAGTTATGGTTTTACCTCGAGCTACGTAATATTCTCGGATTAATTCAATTTTTGTTTTGAAATCAGGTTCGATATCAGGTAGGGATAATTCAACGATGATTGTTATTATTACTATAATTTAAATGGAAAGCGATAATGTGACACACATTTCCGTCGTTCATTTAAGGTATGTAGAGTAGCCTAGTCTACGAGAAAACATCGACCTTCACCGGGCGGTAGTACCGTTTTTAAGAGACATATAGGCTACTATTTGGTACCATATACGTAATCTCTGAATGATGTCTTTGTCATTCTAGCGAAATCGCGCCTCTTATAGTCCATTTCGTGGTGTGTAATCTAGTATTTAGTCGGCACAACAGCTTACAAAACTGACATAATTATCACGTTCATATTTAAAGAAAACTGTAACAAAAGGCTGTACGGCTTATAAACAAAAGTGAGTACAATGCTCATACAGCCAAACTGTTCAAAACATGTAACATATTGACGCTAAAGTCAATGTACGAACTACAAACAGTCAAATTCATGTTCGACTGTATACACAAAACATTACCAAATACCTTTAATGGAAAAATTTCACACCAAATATTGCATATTACGATCACAATACACGACAAAGTGACGCACCTCAGCTAAAAAAGCGTCGTACTTGTCTTGCTTCCAAGTCAATATTACACCAAGGTCCTGCAATGTGGGGGAAATATACACCCTAAAGTAACAAATACAGCCACAAACAAAAACATTTGTTCGTAGTGTGAAAAGTGTATACATTAATAGTCTGTAACTTTTCCATTATGTGTGCTTTATATTGATAGATTACTTATTAGGCAGTACGCCCGTATAATTATGGTACAACATTATAACATCATGATGTGTATATACCTATTAATTCTACAGTTGCAGATTAATATATAATACTGTCATATGCATGTCTTGCACTTTTAAATAAAATTTTAATAATAATAATTTAAAGAACATTTCTCTCACACCTCTTTTAGGTAACACCTAACCCAATATCAGTATATATCTCGTCTTGAATGTCAAATAATGTATATTATTGCCATGGTTTCTCAACCTATAAAGTTATTGGTGTTATCTCTCTGTATATCGTATCGTGAAAAACAAATATTGTACTATATATGTCAATTATGTACAGTATATGGAGGAATAAAAGCACTTACTTACACTTACTTATGTCATGCCTTGAGATATCGACATATGTGATCACATGGCCACTTGCGTATTGGTTTTGTTGATGCTTTTCGCTGACGCTTTACATTACTTTGGAGTAAAACATAATATTTTTACAATACATATACTTTTAGTTGGTGCGTACGTTAAAATATTTATGACCTTGTACCTATATTGTGTTATGACTGGATATCGCAAGGTTATGTTGTGATGCTTGTTTTAGTCGTTTATTGAAGTTCTTCGGCGGCGTTTGTATCTGCGATTAAGGAAAATGGTATATATTTTTAAATTAAATATGTGTTTAATTTGTAGGTGCGTTAGAATAATATCTACATATTACACATGGACTTGGTGAACGAAGTCGTAAACAAACACAGGTGGAGGTGTCCTTGAAACGTTTTTCCATGACTTAATCACTCAAGTTGCTTTGTTAACGTTCGGTTGTATTATATTAATACTTATGTTATCAACTCGTCGTCCTGGGGCTTAATATTGCTTCAATATTTACGAGTTTGGGTTTGTCTTAGGGCAAAGAGAGAGGGTGCGAGTGATTCAATATGTGTGTGTGTGTGTGTGTGTGTGTGTGTGTGTGTGTGTGTGTGTGTGTGGTGTGTTATACTTGTATTCAATTACAACTCCAAACTAGTCCGAAATTATATTTAATTATATGTTTAATTATGTGTTTAATTATATGTTTAATTATATGTTTAATTATATGTTTAATTATATGTTTAATTATATGTTTAATTATATATACATATTTATATGATATATATATATATATGTATTAATTGTTGTGTGTGTGTGTTGTGTTATGTGTGTGTGTGTGAAGAGAGAGAGAGAAAATTAAGTTAAAATTTGTAAAAGTATTTCATGATTTAAATATTAATAGTTCACTATTGTAGATAGAAAACAGGGATTTGTTACGTATTCTACAGCCAGGAATTGATAGATCGCATGGATTAAGGAAAATAAAGTCTACAAAAAATTAAATATCAATACACTTTATAATTCATATTATAAGCATAAATCAAATAGATTCAGATCAATATTCGTGGCAGCGCTACAACATGACTCAACCCAATAGCAATGACTGGATTATTCAAGTTTTTACCAGGTTGGACGGATTATCTAACGTTACCATATTGTTTGAGGTTTATATACACAATATTCTGTAGGAAGCGAATCCATTAAGCCTTTAAAAATGGTGTTATCTAATGTGTGCTTTGTGATATCATGTAACCCGATCTTTAAAAATCATGCCAATGGCAATTGAATATAATTAATATGCTTGTATGATAAGAAAATGAACTTAAATATAAATTGGAGGAATTAGTCGTAGCTTCCCATGTGACAATTGATATTTAGATATCTCATTGCTTTACAAACATAGTAACGGTGAGTTGAGAAATTTGTGTTTTGGTGATTGATGCTTCAATGAAGTTGTGTTTGTGAGAACGTTTTCAGAGCTCCAGGAGACATTCTATTTATTTTAAGGTATTTAGTTAAACCTAACTGACACTAAATAATCCAACAGGCTTTTATGTTTAGTATAAACAGTGATGATACTGTATTGATAGTGTTGTAAATAATGCTTTGATTGAAGTATTTTAAATTGTTTATTTCTTATTCTTGAATCCATATTCCCTATTCTAGAATATGGCATCACTAGAGTTACAGCGTCACTCATTTCAGCTGATTATAATATACATTATATATCTTCTAAATGTTGTTTGTGTTTAGCTCTGTTGGTTCAAATGATCCCATGGTATCAATCCAAAAGGTTTCTCGTTTAATCTATTAATTCGGTCATGCCAATCAGAACCTGTGCTATGTATAAGTTCAATCGGTACTAGAATAGAATCATCGAGGGCTGGACGATTGTAATCAGAAAGAGAGGAGTCCTCTGAGTGTACTTGCAAATTCGTAAATAAAGAAGATAACAGATGTTTTCTTTCAATTGCCAATCGGTGGGCATTAGCTATTACGTGACTAGATGAACTAGCTTCGCCTACATGTTGCTTATTATAGAAGTAGCACTGATAAGCATAAATAACGTTTCTCCCATTATGCCAAATGTTTTTTTGTTTGTTTTTAAATAAATATTGCACAGTTTTGAATCCCAACATCTGGTAGTCGCACTGGCTGTATTTGACAGACGTTGCTTTATTTCCAATTCCCTAACAGTTTTGTCTTTAGTTTCACGCAGCCATCTTTTAGGGTAATTTCTTTTACACGAGGCTTGAAAAAGAATACCCCATTCCTTCTCAAAGTCTTTCTGGTTAGAACGTATCCCAAAAAAAAATCGCATTATTTGCGATTTTAATAAACCTCTAAAGGTATGTTTTGGATGAAAAGAATGCGTTTGTAAACACCTACGCGCATATACGCGCGCACACACACACACGAATACACACCCAATGGGGTCATCATAGCGACTCACATCTTAGATAGTTATGAAGGCCTGTCCTAATTTGCGAACCAAATAAACCCTACACTTTATAGTACATGTACACAGAGGTATCGCGTAGTTGTGCCTACACCTCTAAGGATAGAACAAATGCCAATAATATGGTACGATAAGAATAAACAAGCTGCAAATAATACCTGAAATAAAATACATTTGCCTCCGTCAAGTCGGAGTATTATAATATGAAAAAAAGATCAAACACGTAAGAGAAATTAAAGGACTATTTGAAATAGTATGACTAAAGTATTAGATAGAAATGAAACGGACTTCCCAAAAATTATTACCTTAGACACAGATTAAGGCCATTATTTGCTATCAAAAGTTTTACTACTACTACGACTATTATTATTATTATTATTATTATTATTGTTGTTGTTGTTATAGTTGTTGTTGTTGTTACTTAAGATTCATTATTACTGTTACGAATGGCATTGTTGTCTAGCGAAACAAATTACAACTAAACACATATTTATGTTACTATATTCTTATTTATGCTCCGTGGCTTCCATTACTCGGGATAAATCATCATTTCTAAGATAAACATATCTCAGTTACTATTACTTCCCCAGTAAGATGGCGTCTTTAATAACATTAGTTCCAGGAAAATATTATGTTAAACGCCTCATATAAATAGAAACCCTGGAGACATTTCGAATGAAGGAAAACATCATACATTCTAAACTTACAAATAGAGGACAGATTAATATCTTGGAAACTGTAACAGATTCTGCCAGTTGTCGTGTACATAGAATGGCAAAAAAGATACCGGTGAGAGGAACGGCGATAGGAAAATACTATCACGAATCCAACTTACTTGATAAATGTCTCAAAAGATTAACAATATATCTGAATATTAGACTTTAGAGAGAGAGAGAGAGAGAGAGAGAGAGAGAGAGAGAGAGAGATAGATAGATAGATAGATAGATAGATAGATAGAAAGATAGATAGATATACGAACACACATACACACAGAGAGAGAGGGGAGAGATGGATATATATATATATATATATATATATATATATATATATATGAAGAGAGAGAGAGAGAGAGAGAGAGAGAGAGAGAGAGAGAGAGAGAGAGAGAGAGAGATGGATGGATAGATAGATAGATGAAGATATATATGATAGATAAATAGATAGATAGATAGAAATATAATAAAGATAAACAACACTACTGGTGAGCAAAAAATAATAACACACACTCACACACACGGGGGGGGGTTGCAGACACACTGAGACGAAGGAACACATGGATATTTATATGTACAGAAATGTATGCACACATATATATGCGAATATATAATACGCCCGCGCAAATATCGACACACTAACATACATGCACGCACGCACGCAAGCACAATAAGAGAGAGCGAAACGTCTACCCACATAAAACGATATCCACATATAAACATTCAAAGCACACACACAAAGGGGAAAGACAGCAATTCAAATAGACAATCTTCGAAACTTCATCTCCCCAATAACTACACATAAAATACGTATATGTTTAATTAAACACAAAATCTGCGTTATCATCCAGTGACTACTGCAAGATAGATATTTACTTCCTGTTCCAGAAAATAAACTATCTGCCTTAAGATCAATATTTTATCTGTAAAACTAAGTTTTGCCATTGCAATGAAAGTAAATATTCAACTTGAGAGGGAAAATATATTTGATTTCATTGTTCAACAAACCGGAATCGATTGCTTAATTTACCAAACCGTTTAGTATACTACTCACATTTAGCAATCTATTGCCCAAATCTATAAATTCACCCGATTTGTAGCCAAAAGACTGATCACAAACATTTTCTTGGTTTATATATGTGCATAAAACAGGTTTTATATAAAAATATTGTACAGATAGAAATGTTTTCAGAGTATTCTCAATTAATGTAGATTATATATATATATATATATATATATATATATATATAATCTGAATATATCACCAATGTCATGAGGTTAGCTAATAGAATTATGACATGGGATATAAACGGCAAATTTTAAAAAAAAATACTTTATCATTTATTTGATAGACTGAGTTTTATTCTATTAAAAATATAGACGATACGTTATACTTTGTTACCGATAATCCTTTAATCCAAAGTTACCTTTAAAGTGAGTCGACAAATGGTTCATTTATCCGCGGCGCTGGTCCACGATGAAACAATTAGGTATCAGTCAGATTCTAACTCTTGGATGTTTCATGTCCATTGATCAATGCCATAAGAGAACCATTGGGTTGCTAATAAAACGTCTTGTTATCATATTAGAAGAGTTCTCACTTTGTATTTCATTATTAATTAATTGATTACACTATATACTATAGTAATTGCCTACATAATGATAGATTTGTTATACTGGATAACTATCGCTCTTCATACATCGATAACTAATTACTATAACAACGAATAGTAGAGTAGTGGTGGTAGTAATAGTAGGTATAGTAATAGTAATAATAGTAGTAGTAGTAGTAGTAGTAGTAGTAGTAGAATAAATAGTATTAGTAGTAATAGAAGTAGTAGTAGTAGTAGTAGTAGTAGTAGTAGTAGTAGTAATAGTAGTAGTAAGTATAATAGTAGAAAAAGTGAAAGAGAAAAAGAAGAGAGATAAAGATAAAGTAGTAAGTAGAGTAAAAAAGGGAAAAGAGTGGAGAGAATAAATAAAGAGGTAGATGAATAAATAGAGAGAAAGAAGGAATAGTATAGTAGAGTAGAGAGTATAAAGTAGAAAGAGTATAATAGAGGTAGAGTAGAATAAAGAAAAGAAATAGAGAAAGAGAAAGGTAATAGTAGTAGTGGTAGTAGTAGTAATAGTAATAGTAGTAGTAGTATGGTTAATATTGTATTTCCAAAATTGGCTGATTCCCTTTTTAAAAAATTCCCAGACACTTAAAAGATAGTAGTAGTAGTGAGAGTAGTAGTAGTAGTGAGAGTAGTAGTAGTAGGAGAGAGAAGTGGTTGTGGACTAGTTGTCTCTCATCACATCACTACATCTTTTTGCGCATGGGACAAAAAGAGCGTCAGACTATTTACCTATGGCTATTGTCATTCTGTGCGGGAGGTCGCGGGTTCGGACCTCGGCCGTGGCACTATTGTAGGGGGAGTTTTTCATCCAGCCCGGCAACTGGCAAGGTTTTCTCCACCGAACATGTCATATATTCTAAATTCTATATTTATTTAGTCTCCGGGAGGAAGCTGTAAATTACAGATCATTTGCGTCTCTCTCATTTGAGGTTGCCAGCCACGTAAAAAACTGCCAATTTGGCCATAATTATAATTATTATTATTATTATTATTTTCAATTACAAACAAAGGTCAATTTTTACTAAGTTTTCTCCCTGACCTTTTTCGATCGATTTTTCATATCCAATTAATAAAAAGATCCCGTGTTTTTTTTATTTTCACTGACCATAACATAATAATATGTTAATTGATTTATGAAATGAAACTGACGTCAGCGATATAATTAGTTCCTTCCGTAAAAAGGATAAAAACCCTTACACGGTTCTTTTCTTCAGAACTGAACATATATAAGGTGTGATATTAATCAGTAGATCAGAAAGGCTATGTTTTAAACTCTTGACTAAAAGACAAACCAACTCTCTCTCTCTCTATCTATTTCTCTCTCTCTCTCTCTCTCTCTCTCTCTATATATATATATATATATATATATATATATATATATATATATATGCATCAATTAATTATAGATTACTCATACTTTCGGTTATCTACTCGGTGTACTATAATCTAAAAATATCCCGGTTTCTTTGAAGCGAAACTTTAATCTAGTCGCGGGTTATATTCTAATTAATTACCTAGCGCACTACGACCGTGAGTTTGTCATTATCAGGTAAACCAAAACAATGCCCGATAAGATATCATCTTCAAGAAATTCATTTCTCGGAAACCTTTCTGTGATACGTTGCCGATAATTATGATGTTTTTGAAACAGCCTACAGCATTGTGTATCCTAGTGACATCAGGCACAGGATATTGAGAATCACGACAGATATTTAAGCTTAACAAAATGACCCTGGTAAAAGTACACCCATGAAGAAGTATATGAAATGTTTTTTATGGCTTATTGACAGGTAAACAATAATAGCAGAAGCACGCCATGAATTACTTCTAGTGTCACATCACTGAATCAATGCGTATTCGTGCTCCGATGAATCTTAGCGTATGACGTTATGCTAAATGGACGTAACAGTTTTCATAGAACAACGACGAGGAGGAAATTTTAAATGACTCTAAATGTCAATCAGCGAAATATTGTTATATATTAGTAAATAATCATCTGAATATTCACTTGCACTTCCAATGATAGGTGCTAAAATAAATACGTTGTTATTCCACTTATGGTTAATGTTGTGTTTCCGAAATTGGCTGATATAACAACATTGTTCACCAATACCCTTATACCACTTGCATTTACTGAGTAGACTGAGTAAAACAGGTTTATTCAAATGTAAATTTAAAATAGTATCCTTTATAGTGACGGTAATCAAACAAGTATTCTCTTGCTATGCTTTGCTTTCCTTGCATCAATTATCTCTCTCCTCTCTCTCTCTCTCTGTATGTGTGTGTCTGCGTGTGTGCGTGCGCATGTGTGTGTGTGCACGCGCGCATGCGTGTGTGTGTCTCTACGGGGGTGGTAGGCATGGGCATCCTTTCTGATGCGCACGGCTGAATACCTATATAGTTTCCAAACCAGTCATTATGTCCCATTACGAGTCAACAGAACATCTGACTATTTGTACTCTAAAACGCCTAACATACACAAACAAGGTAATCTTATATCCAACACCTATCCTCAGGTGATCATTAAGAATTATTATCTTGTAAAAACGTATCCACGTAATCTTACTCTATCAGTTTGTTTCACCCTCCTTTTCCAGAAAAAGGGGTGAAGGTCATGTCCTAAAGTGGTGACACTCACCGTTTCATACGCCGATGAAAATAGTATGACGCGAAATATTGCATGTAAACATAATACACTTTTGTTTATGATGCTAACATCTCGCCATCTAGCGGCAATAATTCAAACTCACCCAACATTTTAGGGGTGAGACGGATAAGTTTTAATGTTCTGTATTGTTTCAGAAATCTATATAAAAAAATCAATCTTAGTGATGTTGCTGCAGAAATATTTATCATGTTGTTCTACGGTAACTTCCATATATGAAGCCGACTCAGAAATAGATAAGACAATATTCTGCATCACCTTTAAGCAGTTTAATTGAGCTCTGATAATGCACTGAAAGTATTTGCTAACAACATGAATTCGTTCTGGATATGTATTTTGTCAAGTGAGATTATTATACAATCCTTTCACAATAAGTCATCAGCCCATATTCCTAAAAGAAATCGCATCCTACATATAGTTTTAACACTAACCCGTTTACACACTTCTTAAGTTTTGGTTATTAATATCTGTAAGAACGTATATATAATTAGCATTGTGAAGTAATGGGAAAACTGAATAAAGGTGCATTTATCTGATACAACTCTTCCTTTATTAACAAATATAGTCAATTAATAATCATTTGATATTGATCACCAGAAAAATTTGAGCAATCTTCATCCACATTACAAAGGAAAATTCTGCCTGCTGAAGATGATACTGTTAACGCGAATCGTTTCTGAGACATTGGAAATAATATTGATTTTTATCAGAAATACGCGAATCGGTTGCTGACATCAAATCAACAAATAACCTTCGCGTATCGTGATGGGGTGTATTTCCGTAACAAGACCAGGTACAAAGCCCTCAACATGGTAAGGAAAAAAATGGGCTTTCGTATTTTACGCTTTGTATCCCTTTCTTTCATTTACACCGGAGTGCTTCATCCCGGTGGTTTGTTAGGTCAACTACAAATAATTAGATCGAATGAACATTTGACGAACATTATTGTGCCATTATTTTGGGAATAAAACTAGAAAGTCAAAAACGTATTAATATTTTTACGTCATAAATGGTTAGCAAGGTGATAATGACGATTGATGTTTTAAGGCCACCTTGTTAGCAAGAAGATAATACAGAAGATAATAATAATAATAATAATAATAATAATAATTGTGGCATTAATATGTATAATTATAGAAACCAGGTGTAAAATTCTAACTAGGTGATTAACAGCAATCCCGTTAGAAACAACAAACTCTAACAAAAGGATAGAGAATGTAAAGAAGCTGCACTATTAGTAATTGTTCATTGATGACTGGAAAAACGTTATTTGAATTTTTTAACTACTTTAAGATATACTCTAATATTTGATAACTTGCTGCTAATCACCTTCCTTTGCTTAAATTGACGAAGAAATCATCTTCTCTGTTCCCGCTTATCTATAACGCCTTTGAAGCTAACGATATGGTAAATAGTATAGTTAATTTATATATATATATATATATATATATATATATATATATATATATATATATATATATATATATATAATTATTGATAAAGCCAATACCGTATAGCGTTTAGTTACAAAACATTTCGGTGACCTTTTTGGTCTACATTGTGTATTATATCAACTGTTATTGTTATGCTATGTTGAATTTGGCCAAAAGGTTTGTTAATGGTATCCCGTCTTTCTCGCCCACGTGTTCGTATCCGTGTCATCACGACCTGGCACTTAAATCCTGCTCCTTGTTCTATTCATCAATGTTAATATGTAATATCAGCATTTACTTTACCTTGGGGTGGGCTTAGGGCGATTATAGGAACAACGTGATCGATTACGATTACTTCATGATACTATGATTACTGTTACATTCATTCTGAATGTAATCGATTACGATTGCGATTACATTGTATATAACACGAACAGGAATGTGATTCTTCACCAATATTTACTCAGTTACATGTATAATACATATAAGCATATTGCAGAGTTTACATGTTGCTTTATAAGAACCAGACAGACTTTCTGGTATGTTGGTAAAATAAAAATGTACAAGAGACTTTGATCCCATTGTACTACGATTGTTTGTTTTAATACTTCTGAGATCAATATTCGTCATAGAACAAAGGAGCAAGTAATGCATTTGAAATGATAACTGAGATTAGTGCAAACTGAGATTAGTGCAAACAAAATCCATGAAATTGATTGAATATATATTTAGTAACATGTGTGGCGTGGCTATAGCCAGGTAAGGTTTATAGAACAAACAAGTTAATTATAATATAGTCAAACCTCCAGCTACGACCATCCTCTGTAACTTAGCCACCTCTGTAAATGGACCACGTTTTCACAGTCTTACATTATTGCTATATTTTAAACTATATTTTTCTGCTATAATTCGACGTATTTTGACCTTTGAACTCCGTCGAATTCCCACGTTTATCACTCTGTATGTCGACCGGCGGCCTTGTCTTGTTGAAGTTTGGGGTAGAGACCCCTGGCTGTCCCATATTGGGCATATCCACCTGGCGTTGACTTCTGTTATTAAGATCATGGGCGAAATGGCTGGGCGAAATGGCAGTTATTTAACCTGAATTAGCTACATCAGTTTACAATAGATGGCATATTCAGTGGAGATAACCTTGCCAGTTGCCTGGTTGGATGGAAAACTCCTCCTACTATAATTTCACGGCCGGGATTCGAACATCCGGCCTCCCGCATGGCATGAAACATGGATACGGAAGTCCCACGCTCTTACCCACTAGTCCATAGAGACGGTCTGGTCTGTACTTATTGTTTTTGTTGTGTGGAAGGGTCTTTCTAGAGAAGTGGGGTTATGATGTCAGGTAGGAATGTTGATTTTCTTATAATCAATCCTGCTAGGTGATGGTCTGTTTCCTGTTGGGCATTCATAATCCTGGAATGAAACTTCTTATTATTATTTTGTCTTGATATTAACAATAGAATCAATCTCTGGCACGGGCAATGTGTGTTTTGGCTGTGTATAATAAGGTACAGGCACAGAGAATATCGAACCGTGAATTCAAACTCTGGACGTATCTTCAGGGGACTGAATCCAGAGTGGCGACTTTTCTTGCCGAGACATGTGTAATGTCTCACCAGTCCCTCACCACGAATCACCTACAGCCGTGGAGTATATTTAATAAAGCACCTTTGAGCAAAGTTGGTTATAACGAAATAATATCTTCGGTCGAAGTGGTTAGTTGGTCCGCCTAAGCCTCCATTCACTTCCATAGTAAAGAAATTAGGATATAACGAAATTTATACAACGAAAACTTGCTTAATGCGAAGTGATTTTTCGGTTCCAGCAGCATTAAATCAATACAAATCGCGCTGGTTATAACGAAATACAATCTTTGAAATTTCAATTGGCAGTCAGTCCAAAGACTGTTGTGATCATTACAATCGTAAATGCAATAACCAATATGACACATGTCACCTGAAAGGGTATTGTGACGTATGATAAACTGCGAACGTTAGGTTGACTTGCCAGCCTGTTTAAATAGAGACAATTTTCTATTGGTGCCAACGGTCAGAGGTTCGAACCGCGTAAGAGGTCGAACCTTTTCCAGAGATTAATTTCTCGGCTCACCTGAGGGCATAAAACACTCTGGCAGTGACCACCCTCAGGGTTTTTTGGCCTCATCTTTCCATATTACTGTCAGTGGTGAGGGAGGAGATTTGTCAACCACTCCAACATAGAGGCTGTGCTGAAACAGCGACAGCCTGGGGATTCTCCCCGAAAAACAAATCAAGCATCAGTAACCAAGTATCATAATTGCTAGCAAAACGTAAACCAGTATCTATTGAGACAAAGTTGCAAGCTCTTGACGAAGTGAAACCTAGGACACAAATTGTAAAAGAATATGATGAGAAAAGCGCACACAAATTTCGCGCGAGCACAGTGATGTTGAGGCTACACTGCTTAATGTGGTTTAAAGATCCCAGACCCCAAAATAATTTTAGTTTTTATGTTTCTATTCTTCAGGAAAAGCTAAAGTAATATGCCACTGGTCTTGGTATTGGTGATTTCTAGTGTATTGGTGGATGGCTTCGTGGATTCAAACGTCGTTACGACATACAGTTCCGTGTCATCAGTGGCGAATCGGGTGACGTAACAACCATAACAGACCGATCAATGGACTACTATCATTTTTTTCACGTAAATCATTAATGAGAATGTGGAAATAAAAGATTAAATGAATTGTTCCATCATCCAATCAGAGACTAGGAACATATTTGCTCCGTGTCTTAATAAAACAAGGTTATTGTCACCAAATATCGCTCATGCGTCGGTAACTAATTTGAAAACTTGGATACTTCGAAGTACCATTATAACGAAAAGAGTACCCAGTCCCATTCAATTTCGACCAACATTTACTGTATATATATATATATATATATATATATATATATATATATATTATATCAATTGTTCACGTGATACTTCTTGGGTCTTGCCATGTTGGTATATTTCATGAGTTTTAAAAATGTGCATAGATCATTTCGTTTCAAATTAATAGACCCATTACTACTTAGGGATAAACCAATGTCTCTATCGATTCCATTCTAATTACAACTCTCCTGATTAGTGATTGCCCAATGAAGCTTTGAACACCACATTACGAAATGGCGTATCATTAACAAATGGCTGTCTGTGGCCTAGTTTAACTAGCTGTACAATGCCTCATGACTGGTTTTTGTTAAATAATTATTAGTATTCCTAGTGGTGGTGGTGGTAGTAGCAGCAGCAGCAGCAGCAGCAAGTAGTAGTAGTAGTAGTAGTAGTAGTAGTAGAAGCACTATTCATTCTATTGTTGTTTCTGTGGTCGTTGTTATCATTATAAACTTTACGCTTTTCAGTTACACTTTTATAATATTATGCGACTGTCTGTCTCAAAACGGTTTTATTATCTGGATATATAATGTGTGTCATTCTCAAAGCTCATTAAAATGTATAGATTTAGGATGTAATTTTCATTGACTCTACTAATACAGTTTAATTATCTCATTTTTAGAATGTAAAATAAATATTATGTGACATCTAAAACAAATTCTTATTAAGTTTGTGCACACCTTTTGTTGGTCTATCACTGTAGAGCGGCCTTGAATGGGTCTAGTTAGTAAATGTGATTTATTAAATATGTATTACATTATATATCTGTTGTAGTAGTAGTAGTAGTAATAGTAGCTATTTGTATTGTTGTTATGCAGGTGCAGGTGCAAGCCAATAGCCCAAAATGCCTGATAAATAGTTACAATAATCGTGTCTTGATGTGACAAAGGGATGAAGTTGGCCTTAGAAGCATCCATGATAAGGATAGTTCGGATCCGTACATGACAGTAAGCCAATTGGGCAGACCTTGGCGATGAGGCTATTCATTGACAAATGTATGTCAACCACCACCCCAACGTTTTGTGCATTTACGGATGGACTAACACAATCATCACCAATATGAAAATCAGTGATTGATGGCTGATGCCTGCAAAAGGCAGATGAGATCATTATTACCTCTTGACTTATCAGGATTTAGTTTAAACTTGTTCAGGACCAGCCACCATTTGATTTCTGCCGCAGAGTTCAATAAACGGTTCTGTGAATCCGTGAAAGAGTAAAAAAGACTCATATAACTGAGTATCATTAGAGTACATATATTAACATCAATCAATGGCGCCTGATGATTCTCCTATGGATAAGGTGTTTATCAGTTAGAGAAGTGGTCCGAAGACCAAGCCCTGTGGGACACCACACAACAGAAAAATAGCCGGACTGACGGCTGACTTTAATGCTGACTTTCTGGGTTCGGTCCTCTAGGTAGGACTTGAATCAATTTAGTGTTGTTACACCTATCCTAAGGTGATTGGTCATCCATTGTATCAAAATTGGGTGATCCACGGTGTCGAAGGCGGCTAATAAATCTAACAACACCAGGAAGATAACCTTTTGCTGGTCCACTGATGTGTGCATATCGTTTTGCACACAAAACAAAGAAGATTCTGTGCTGTAAGCTGCCTTATATCCAGACTGCAGTGGGTCAAGCATCTGATGTACCGTCACTTGTGCCGTTATGCGAGCGTCAACTACTTTTTTAATGAGTTTGCATAAAGATGGAAGGCTATATATGATACGATGGTTCTGAGTACCTCACTATTCAAGCCAGGTTTCTTCAAAAGAGATCTCAGTACTGCTTGGTTCAGTGAAGTGGGTATCTTTCTGGTGGAAGATTATTTGTTCACAATATCAACACAGGTAAAACACATTCTAGATTATGGTTGAGCTTAGTCGTCGGCCAGGGATCCAGAATGTAGGAAGCATTTGAGGACTCTATGGCAACATGAGCGATCTTATCTTAAGTCGCACGTTTGAATATTTGAAGTAATGGATCTGGTGTGTCATGCTCAACTTTGTCCGTTGGTCCGGAATCCACTTTTTGTGACTTTTTGTGATCCTGCCCAAGAATTATTCACTGAAACGGTTTACAAGTTGTTCTGATAAAGTGTATTGTGACCGTATAGTACATTTACCGGTATGTGACAAGTCGTTGACAATCTTGAAAACGCATTTCTGGTCACCAGTACACTCCACAATCTGGGTATTGAAATATTATGACTTAGGACTGTCAATGAGAAATCTGGCATCATCCCGTTGAGTTTGAAACATCTCACGATGTACTGTCAGTCTAGAATTTCTCCATTGGCGTTTCAGGCGGCTACATTTTCTCTTTGCCTCTGTTATGTCATCATTGTACTATGGGACACCGGATCTTGACACCGGGATATAAGTACACACCGGGACATGATGTTCCATGAGTACAAGCAAAATGTCATTATACTCCTATACCATGCCGTCCAATGGTGTTTCAGCTTAGTAAAAGGGTAGCACGTTCAGGATCGTTGGACAATTGATCATGGCCGATTGGGTGTCTTCTTGTTTTATCGACAGATCAGCATGGATAGCGTGTCCTGGTAGCATGGATTGTACAGAGACGGCCTTAATAAGAGTATGACCTGACCCCATAATGACCAGATAAATGTGCGTCCATCAAATAAGTATGCATCATTATTGAACCAAAAAGGGATTTCCACACAAAGGAGGAGCATAATTAAAGGGAATTGTTTATGGATGATATTGCCAAACAAAAATTAAATGCCATATATAATCAACAAAACACTCCGTGGCTGTTGTCTAAAATATAGTACGCCACCAAAATAGCCTAATTTTATACCAACCTAAATCTGTTACACCATAGCTGCAATTTTGGCCTTAATTTAGGACACCAGGCAATATCTGCTTAATGTCAGGTAAAGGTTAATTAATTACACGCCTGTAGATATCTCTAAGTCGAGGCACAGGCTTATTATCAACACTTTCCGATATCAAAAATCTGAGTTCGTTAGTAGCCCCCCCAGCATCAGGGATGCCTAAACTAGTCTGTACTGTTCTATCTGGTCAAACTTTCATTGTTGAAAGAACAATAACAGGTAAACAATGACATAAATCAAGTTCGGTACAAAGAGGCCAGACAAACGTCATATGATGTCTGGCATTTCATGTTTTTAGTTCTCTTTCTGTATCCCTCTCTCTCTCTTTATCCCCTCTCTCTCTCTATCTCTCTCTCTCTCTCTCTCTCTCTCTATATATATATATATATATATATATATATATATATATATATATATTATATATATATATATAAACGGTCTGAATCCGTTAATCCGACAAAGTTTGTCACATGATAATATGTCGAATAAACGAGAATGTCATACCGGTAATCTCTGTCACACATTTTAAAATCGTAAAGATACACCTCCATATTTAAACCAATATTCAATAACCGCGCGCAAGATACGGAATGTCATTGAAGCCATTTATCATTTTGATGTTTATTAATTACAGACACTGTAAAGAAATACTCTGTCACTTTGTCCATCAGATTAACTCATGATCTGCTCGTTGGGAAGATCACACATTTGTGTTTGCAATTAGCCACGAATGATTATGATTGGCTATGAGATAGCTACAGACAATGGAAGCGTCGTGTATCGGTGTGTATGGTCGAGGACGATTGTATTG
>JAODUP010000342.1:440000-510000 GCA_025642065.1 Paralvinella palmiformis | reverse complement strand
GATGATGATGATGATGATGATGATGATGATGATGATGATGATGATGATGGTGTATTATCTACTCGGTATATTCCGACTTTATTATTCTAACTTTGAAGCACAACTTTAACCTATTCGGGTTTTATATTCTAACTTGTTACATAACGCACTAGGAGCGTGGATGTGTCATTGTCAAGTCGACAAAAACAATGTCAGGTGATAGGTCGAGCTGCGATGGCGCAGTTAGAGCGTAAGACTCATAACCGAAGGGTTGCGGGTTCGAAGCGGCCACTTGTTCACTCGGCTGGAAGTGAGAACCCGACAGGACGTGATGGCTGTGTCTCTGAGTAACCCTTTGCGCCTATAATGGCGGCAAGCGGTGTATGCTCCCTTGGGAGTTGTAACCGCCTTATCACTCTAACTGGAAAGGGGCTATATAAATATCATTTATTATTATTATTATTATTATTATTATTATTATTATTATTATTATTAAAAGAATAATAATAATAAGAAGAAGAAGAAGAAGATATCGTCTTCAATGAATTCATTTCTCAGAAACAGTTCTGTAATAAGTCGCCAATAATTGTCATGTAAATAAAACAGCTTAGTCAGATTGTGTATCCTGGTGATATCACGTACAGGATATTGAGAAGCACGCCAGATAATTATCTCTACCAAAATGACCCCGTAAAGGGACATCAAAGAAGAAAACACATTAAGTGCTCTACGGCTTATTGACAGGTTAACACCGACACCGGAATCTCGCCACGAATCATTTCCAGGATCGTATCACTGGATCAATGCGTAGGCGTGTTTCGGTGAATCTTAGCATTTGACGCTGTGCAAAATGGACATAATGACTCTCAAAGAATTGCGACAATGGCGGTATGGGCTTCATACATGAATGCAAGGGCAAGCGAAATATCAGTCGAATATTCAGGTGCACTTATATAGTCGTTCATAAAGCGAGTCTTGTTTAAAGAAGAAGGTGCAGATGATGATGATTGATATGTCGAAGTGGGCTCCGGTGGCCTAGCGGCTATGCACCCGGCACTTGGTGCCTAGGGTCACAGGTTCGATCCCAGCAAGAGGTCGAAACTTTTCCAGGGATTAATTCCTCGGCTCAGAACACCGTTGGTGGATGACCACGTTAAATGGCGCTGCCGTCTCCACCGAATTATTTAAAAAAATAAAAGGGGCCGTTAAAGACCCCCTGAGGACGTAAACCATTCTGGCAGTGACCACCCTCAGGTTCACATACATACATATACAAAATAAATACAACTGCTCTCTGATGGAACAGTCGGTGACGTGCAAACTTTCAGATAATAAGGTTCGATCCAAATATTACCTGTGATTGTGGGATATCTCATCTGATAATTTCCTCTAAATGGGTAATGATCCAAAGGCTATATGTTCAAAGCATGGAGAGAAAAAACACTAACTCACTCACTCACTCACTCACTCTTTCAGACATATATCAACACACGCCATAACGTTGTATCCACAAAGCTAACATCTTGTTACTACATCGGTCGGCAATCTTCTAACGATAAAGATGACAACTTGATGTAGACAGATGTCCATAGGGATGACATATGGTAGATAAATCATCACAATGTGACGTCAACACATGCATACATACATACATACATACATACATAAACACACATATACACATATATTACCGAACTTTGACGGACACACATACTACATGCAGAACGGGACACACACACATATATATATATATATATATATATATATATATCACACCGTCTGCACGTGTTGCTTGTAGCAGCTTGTCAACATCCGTCGGGGGGAGGGGGGGCATGTCGCTGATATGTTAGAAACCTGTGACGACGAGGCACCGGGCGAGCTTGACCGGATGTGACGTCAGAGTACTAACCCGCGATACACGTGACTTGGTGACGGTCACTTCATGCAATCAGACAAATTTCGGATCGCAACAGAAATACTGGCACTGGTAAATAATAAGAATATATTTTAAAACTATATATATATATATATATATATATATATATATATATATATATATATATATATATATATATATATATATATATTCATACCTAGGACTAAAAGATAATTATCGTATTGTAGAACTAGAGAAGATGTCTGTATTATGCTTGTCACCTATTTCTGAGGAAGATAACGTCAGTTTGGTACAAGATATGATATCTAAGGATTACAGTAAACTGGTGAGTGTACATCATATACCTTGATCTGGCAGATTATTGAACGAATATATAAATATATTAAAGCAGTCTGGGGGGGTTTCAATTATAGGCGTCGTGGTGAGTTTTCAGCAGTTTTACTATTTTCATTTATTCCTGCCTCTCCACTCACACATATACACACACGCGCGCACGCACGCGCACGCGCACACACACACACACACACACACATATACACATAAACATGGTACTTCTATAGCTTCCTATTAAGAAACATTCACGATACAGTTTCTTTCAAATTTCCGTTCTTAACTTAAAATGAAGCCATTCCCGAAGCGTCAGCCTGAGGATTTTCCGTGAAAAACAAAACAAGCAAGACGTTATGATACGTATCATAACGTGTAACCTATTATTTTGATATACTAGCCCGTGTTTTAAATGTATTATGCGAGTATAATAGTATTCTCTCACAATTAATGTTCCTTAACATCTGCTTATAGGCGTCTATACAGGAGTGTATACATTTCGCGGATATGTGTATCTGCTTGTGTGGGTATGCGTGTTCCTTTAGGGCATAAATCATTGTATATGACTATATATTTCAGACACACACACACACACTCACGCATACACACACATGCACACACTCACTAATCCATTCGATTGCTTACTCACAAATATATGATATATATTTCTCAATCTAATTGTTATCATACAATATTATATCGGGCACAGTTAAAATTTCGACCACCGGCAGGTCAATTTACCAAACACCCCGCCCACCCTTCCAACCCCCACTACTTCTCTATATGCACTAAATTGTAACATGCGGTATCATCGTCAGCTTCTCAGTGGGTTGGACGGGGGGGGGGAATAAATGTCTGGGGTATTAATTATAAATGCGTAATATTCATAGTTCGAGAGATAATTGTACTCATTAATTTGTTTGCTTTCTGACATGATCGAATTGGAGATTCTATAATAAGTTCATTATTGACCATTACGTAGTCGGTTCTTTTGTTTATGTTTATATTTGTAAATACTCTTCATATTTATGATTCGTCAACAGTCTTCCTCGATCGGCGGCACGGTACTGTGTCAGTAAAATGTATCGGATGTTTCATCCTGATCACTGAAAGACCAAATGTCCGTGGTTTATACGGTGCTCGAGCCAAACGATTTAATCACTAGATTAATTATTAGGTTGATGACTCACTCACTCACTCACTCACTCACTCACTCACTCACTCACTCACTCACTCACTCACTCACTCACTCACTCACTCACTCACTCACTCACTCACTCACTCACTCACTCACTCACTCACTCACTCACTCACTCACTCACTCACTCACTCACTCACTCACTCACCACCACTCACTCACTCACTCACTCACTCACCACCTCACTCACCACCACTCACCACTCACTCACTCACTCACTCACTCACTCACTCACTCACTCACTCACTCACTCACTCACTCACTCACTCACTCACTCACTCACTCACTCACTCACTCACTCACTCACTCACTCACTCACTCACTCACTCACTCACTCACTCATATGATACCCCACTCACATCCTTCTAGTACTAATTATGTTAATGAAACATCGATATTTGTAATAACAAATGTAGTAGTAGTAGTAGTAGTAGTAGTAGTAGTAGTAACACTAATAGTAATATAAGTAGTAGTAGTTGTTGTTTTTTATTGCTGTTGTTGCTGCTGATGTTGCTACTGTTACTGGTATCGTTATTGATGTTTTCGGGACACTCTTGCTGGTGTTTTTGTAGTAGTTGTTGTTGTTGTTGTTGCTGTTGTTGTTGTTGTTGTTTGTGTTCTTCTTATTGTTGTTTTTGCTACTGCTGGTGGTATTGTTGTTGTTGTCGTTGTTGTTGTTACTGCTGCTGGTTGTCTTTTGGCTTATGTTGTTGTTGCTACTAGTGGTGGTGGTCTTGCTGTTGTCATTGTTATTGCTGTATTTGTTGGTGCTATCGTTGTAGTAATAAGGAGGAGGATGGTGATGTGGAGTGGATAATAACAAATAACACGACATCGCCGTAACACTAGAATAATCCAGCATCGTTATGTACACGATGTACACAGAAATATAGGTTGTCTGTGTACATCGTGTACAAAATAGTTATTGATGACTTATAAGGAGTCTCATTGCTGGTATCGTCGTGGACGTACTGCCAAAAGACGATACTCCACGGGAAAGTGATGATTCGGCTTAATTCCTTTACTGAAGAATGAAACTTCCCACAAAATGGCAATAGTGGGATTCAAAATCACGAAATGCCATTATGAAGCATGTTGCACAAGCAACTGTGTTATGGGAGTTCGATTAACACATTTTCTTTGCGAGGAATCCTATGTCCAAATGCGCAGATCCGAAAGAAAATGTTTACCTTTCCTCGCAATTCAATACTCAAAACAATCGATCAATGATCGGCTGACATCAATCACGATTAAGCTGGCAGGCGCTGGCTAATGTTTGATACAACGACCAGCTGGCGCCACCGTAGAGATACGGATGATACAGGTGAGCAACTGTCACGGTCAGCTGCGCTTCACCAGCAAAATATATACCTGGAGCAGCAAAGGACTGGCCATGGCCTGTATCTACACGAACTCTATAAACACCGCCCTATAACTGATTGATTTATCGGCCCAAATCGGCCTTTTGTTATATACACAATGTTTGTGTATATATCGCGCCACCGGTGGCCCGGGGGGGGACCGGCTTAAAACAATCAACTGTAGACGAAACTGTCGGATATTTCAAAATCCTGGTGATACGCAACGCTGAACACTTCGCCTCTTATCACCATATCTGGTCGATATAATGAACTTGTTCATTATAAGTGAACATTGGTGGAGTAAGCGATGCTAAGGCAATGTCCACGTGTATATTTACTCGAGTTATGAGATTCGTCGGGTTAAAGCATTGTAAACATTTGAATTATTGGGTGTCAGAGGTACCGTAAACATTCGGACTGTAAGTCTTTGAGAGTCAGCAGCATCGTAAATATTTAGTTTCGTGTTTTTTTTTGTCATTTATAATATTTCGCTACCTAATCCGTTACCATTACCAATGCGCATCCGTGGAGAGAGAAAAACAATAAAAAGGTGTGAACTATTCGCCACAATCAATGAACTGAACCGTGGCAGGTGGTGGATTCGGATTTCTACCAAATGTACAGCCAATCTTGTGTGTTATGCCATGACCATTATAATAACCATGATTAGCGTGGCGCGTTGTCGTATGCGCGCGTGGAGAAAACAGAGTCGAAACTGGAATCATACCACCGCCTATACTCATGTACCAATGGCGTTACCATAGGAAGAACATGGCGTCTTCCCTAGCAACCATTGACGAAAACCTGGCCAACGAAACAAAACGCCACCAAGCGGGAAATGGTTTGATAAACGGAGACTGCTCTGAGGTGAGAGAACACGACACAAATTGCTGTTTATATTTAAAAGAATATTCGGCGCGAGAAATAAATTGTCTAAACTTACAAGCATTCATTTATATTAGAAAACAACTTAAACATCAGCGTATTGACGTTCCGAGTTTCATAATCTTAACTAGAACGGTTTCTTTGTGATCATGGTTCTAAATAAACTGATGAAGAATATATATATATATATATATAAATATATATATATATATATATATAATATTCCCCCAATTCGCATCCGACGAAAGCCACCCATGTTCGCACCATCTATATCACCCTTGAAGGCGGTTCCAGAACAAACAACATATGTAAGGGATGGAATAATGGATTTTCCAAGCTGGTAGGACACAGTCACCCGACCATCTGGAGAGCAATTGATAGTGTCAGGAAGGATCAGGTCCAGGTTGCCATATCACTGTTGCGTGATGAGCGTGGTGAACCACCAGCCAAGGGTGTCCGCCGTCAGACCCGTCAGTTCCAGATTAACCTGCGAAACATGTGTGCTGACTTTTTTTTAAAAGTGGGGTTTTGTCCGAGTGGGGTTTTGTCCGAGTGGGGTTTTGTCCGAGTGGGGTTATGTCCATTGGGGTTTTGTCCGTTTACCATTAAATTACAGAGTAATAAAAGAACTACATTTTATCACAACAATTTGTTGCATTCAGTTAGAGCCCATTGATACAAATTGCAATTGCAATTGATATTTCCAGGCATTATTTCACTATATTTGTTCATTCCTGTCATTCCATTAATTTACCCGGTGATACATTAAAAAAATAGTCATATAATTGTATGGTATATATATTAATAAATAAAGAAAAAATATTATTGCCTCCTTTATTCGGGATTTTATCCCTCTTTTCACTTTCTATAATTATGTTCTGTTGTATTTTGTACGGTGGGATTATGTCCGGGTAGATTTTGGACCGTGGGATTTTGTCATGTGAGATTTTGTTCCGGATTCGATTTAATGACATGACCACCTTGCTGCACACCGAAACTAAAAATATCAACTTACAACTGACACTTCTGGGTAATGGTGCGGTGCTATTGCAATAAATATCGATAGAGTGCACGTCACGATTGCTGAGTACTGGAAACAGCTGAATGGTGGTAACATCTCAGCAAAAGAAGTTCTTAAGAGGTGTGCTAAAGTTAATGGCCCTGGATTATAAATACGATGTTTTGTGCGTTATATGTCCTGTCAATATTATAAATACGATGTTGTGTGCGTTATATGTCCTGTCAATATTATAAATACGATGTTGTGTGCGTTATATGTCCTGTCAATATTATAAATACGATGTTGTGTGCGTTATATGTCCTGTCAATATTATAAATACGATGTTGCGTGCGTTATATCCTGTCAGTATTGTATGTATTTTTGATAGTGTGTACATATGATGGCTATTTTAAATGATCAGAATGACTGAATCTAAATCTTCACATAATGATATTCTTTAATGTGATGAATAAATCTACTCAGTTCATGTTGTAAATGTAAATTTCGCGTTGGTTATGTTCTTTAACCTGATGAATAAATCCAATTTTTTCGGAATAATTGTTTGTTAAATTGATGCAACTTTCATTTCTACATTTCCTATTCGGTTTCGACATTCTATTGATCAATTCTGCATTTCCTTTTCGGCATTCCAGCTGTCACTAGCTGTCAGAGACCGTTTTGGTTTTGCAATTAACAGAACAAACGGCCTCCGCTTTACTTCAACAGGCGACCGTTTGACCAATTTAAATTGGCAGCCGGTTTGTTTTGTATCACTGGGGACAAAATAGGCACAAAATATAATATCTTCAAATCCGAAATCTAATACGCATGTAATATTGATCTTCTGGGCGCATTGGCTCTTTTGGATTAATTATTCTCATCGTCATTTGGGAATAGATAAACCGAATCGGATTATTACCAATGATGACATTGGAACAGATAAATGTAAACCCCCGCCCAACTTTCTTCCATCTTATCTCTGATGTTGATATTTCAATTTTTGTCCAATCAGTGGATGACAGTTGATAATAATTGAGGTTTAGTTTCTTAAACATGGGGTAATGTTCCTTAATTAGCCAATCTTAATTAGCCATAACAATAGCCCTTCCCCGTTATCAACCACATTGGCACCTTTAATGTACATTTTGTCTGATCCGCAAGTTATATGGCAACATCTGTTGATAGAACGGTACGCATTATATTTGGGGAGGGTATCAATGTCAAGTAGATATCTGTTTGTTTGTATAGAGAAGACTTGGCTCTCGAGCCGATACATATACAGTAAGACGGAACTTCAGTCAGTCAGTCATACAGTCATTCGGATATGCAGTCAGCCAGTCGGACATATCGTCAGATAAACTAAAGTCGGAGGCAGATATTTGGTGAGGAGGATGTTGATTATTTCAGATTTAATGGTTTGGTTTTGTTGTTCGGGGAGAATCCCCAGGCTGTCGCTTAATCAGCACGGCCTCTATGTTGGAGTGGTTGAGGAATCTCCTCCCCCACCACTCACAGGGGAGCAGTACGGAAAGATGGAGCCGAAATACCCTGAGGGTGGTCACTGCCAGAGTGTTTTACGTCCTCAGGGGTTTTTAACGTTCCCCTTTATTTTAAATAATTCAGTGGAGACGGCAGCGCCATTTAACGTGGTCAGCCACCCACGATGTAGTGAGCCGAGAAATTAATCCCTGGAAAAGTTTCGACTTCTTACGTGGTTCGAACCTGTGACCGTTGGCACCAAGTGCCGGGTGCTTAACCACTAGACCACCGGAGCTCACTAAATTCAGATTTAATTTTTGTTATTAATCCCTTTATACAGGGTGGCTCCATGGCCTAACTGGTCTCGGACCTCTACCATCCGGATTCAAACCCAGATCAGAATATGACTGAAGGATGTTTCATCTTTCACTTACCCTCATTTAATTTGGAGGTTACTAGGCCCGTTTAGCTTACCGTATGTTTACATTATAACGTGTTTCTAATGATGATGGGTGCAACTTCTGATTACAGAATACTTGTTATGTAGTTCAAGATTATTGTCGACGCCTTTCGGTAATGCTTTAATATCAAACATCTGGATTATGAAACACCTCCGGTAAGACTGATACCAATCGATCGGCCAATCGATCGGCCTAGCTAGATTTAGAGATAGATTGGTTGGTGTGCATTTTACCGGTGTGTTTCAGCGGAAAGTCGGGCAGGCACAGAAAGCACGTATTAAACGGACATAAACCGGGCAGGCACCGAATGACCTTTATCGGGATATAGCATGCCTGTCATATTTACGTGTGCCTTATTATCACTGACGTAACGTGGAGAGATTTCAGTCCACGTATACGAATTCCACTGACGTCAGCAGATGTTTCCATACGTCAATAAGCACGTATCAGTGGTAGGGTGGCGGGCGGTTACGTTGACCCGTTTCTGCGAGAACAGCATGTGGGGGAAGTGGTCGATTTTATAATTACACATTGCCATTATGCGGCATAAAGAGAGCGGGTTGTAATTACTTCGTGGTATTTAGTTCCTGATGACAGCAGGTTATAGACAATCGGCTCGGAGACGTTGGCAGATATTGCAGTCAATGTCAGAACGAGGTCAAACTGTGAGCCGGTAGGTTATAAGACGGGGATGGGCCATTATCAGCCGTCAAATAATACCGTTACTGTTTGTGTTTGTGAGATACTACGGAACAGGTAATGGCTCTGCTGTTGGTGCTTAGAAAGGGAAATATGCAAAAGGAAATATGTAGCATATTTAAACTTTACCTTTATTTCCAACCTTTTTAGTAAATTTAATTTCACTTGAAATTTTTAATATAAATAAGAAATAGTTCATAAATAGGCAGCTCATTCAATTAGTTTCTCTTCTAAACCTGTCGTGGTGGCGCCTCCGAAGTCTAGTTGGTAGCGCGTTGGACCAAAGATCACCAACGCCCGTGTTCGAATCTCGGCGTGGGCATATCTGAAGGGTGTTTCATCTTTGACTTCGCTTCATTACATTTGAAGTTCGCTCGACCGATTTAGCCTACCATGTGCACCAAATTGGCCTAAAATATCAATCATCATCATCTAAACCTATCACTATCCTTACTGGCGCTGAAAATAAATTTTATGTTTTTAATCTCTGAAGCATCAAAACACAATGCCTTTTCAATGTTATAAAATTATTATAATTGTTTTTCACTTATCACTCACAAATTTCAGATTGACCTAGAAATCGAAGCACTTCGAGACAAACTCCAGAAAGCACGCTTTGCGCTTGCGCAGACACAGACCCAGATGGAGCTGCACCGGATACGAACTGGTCAGGTGGTGATGGCGTGGAGGATCCGGATCCACGAGGCCGAGGAACGGCTCCGCCTACATCGGCGAGAACGGGATATCGAGCTGAAGGACATTACGGCGCAGCTGCTCTTCTTTGAGGGTCAACTGAAGCGAGAGCAGCAGGACATTAGGACAATGCTGAACGAGAAGGATAAGGTCATAGCTGAACAACAGACGAAGATCAAAGAACTCAGGAGGGTCAATGCGGACTTACACAGAGAGCTGGAGTACATCCAGAAGAATCCGCCGAACGGCTTACGGGTCGAATTATCGAAAACGGATGGAAAGACAATTGAAGGAAGCCAGGTGACGGAAAAGGTTACCTCAGTGTCGTACCGTGCATCTCGTGGCTTCAGAAAGCCAAAGAAGACTAGGGTTAGTTCGTCATTCCATCGTTCTTTCAGCCTTCCAAGCTGTATGAACTCGGCTGACATTAGCGATTTGATGTCCGAGTCTTCATGTCAATTATCTGACGTCGACGACAATGCCATAATGGAATCGTGCCATTGTCACCGACTTCAAGGCCAGCGAGAAAGCCTTCCGACTTCGCGATCCCGCAATGCCGGAAATTGCGATGACGTCATCAATCGTCGGAATATGTCAAAATCGGAGCAGAACCTGAGCACGTCGTCGGAATTCGAGCGTCGTCGAAGGCATTATTCCGATACGGAAAAAAACGTGACATCAATAGCCCCCCGGGAACATGATGACGCGACTGGTGTCGGAGCACCGGCACGTGATCAGATCAGCGAAAAGAAGAGCGAGAGTTCGCGAGATCGCATTAAGCGTGCCTTCATGCGACCACGTGATGTGAAGAAACGTAGTAAAATGCGTGTGCGGTCCACCTCCTTGAAAGATAACAATTCTAAGGAATTTACCTCATCGAAAAGATTCTTCAGTTTTACGTTTTGAGAATCCTGTATTATCTATGATTAATAAATGCATATTCCTCACCGACTAATGGATTCCTGTTAATGGCTGTTCCAAGACAGCTTTCTTGACAAACCCCGCCAGAAGGGTACCACTTCACCTCATTACATTCTGTTCATTACATCGTGACTTTTAGGTCACCATCTCGTTACCTTTGACTCGACACGTTTAACCTACCCTGTGCCAAAAAGTAACCATGTAATCGTTTATTCGTATACGAGTAAATCAGACCACGAAGTTTTGCTGGAAATGTTTTTATTCCTCCTTATACTGTACACAATTGACAGAAATATTACAACATTTGTTCATGATACAATATACAGAGGTAACACCAATAACCTTATAGGTTGAGAACCCATGGCAGTAATATACATTATTTGACATTCAAGACGAGATATACTCTTATATTGGGTTAGGTGTTACTTAAAGGATATGTGAGGAAAAATTAAAAAATTCTTATTATTAAAATTTTAATTTAAAACGTGCAAGACATGCATATAACAGTATTATAGACGCGAGAAAAACAATCTATCAATATATGGCACACATTATGGAAAGGTTACAGACTATCTATGTACACACTTTTCACAATACGAACAAATGGTTTCTTTGGTGGCTATATTTTTACATATTCATATAGAATGTATGCCAAAAACACACACGGATGTCCGTACACGCCAAGTGACCATTTAATAAAATAAAATAAGTCGCTCTCAGCATAATTAAAGTTATATACGATTATATAATAAATATTATAAAATACATACATTAATAAGCAATCACGTGATCGAAGGATCCTTACAGGAACAGTTAATGCAGCTGTTTATGCCTAAAACTGTGATTACACAATTTTGTATAAATCAGACGTTGACTTATATCAACAGTAACTTTCTATCTTCGTTGTCGTGTAGTTTGGAACAAATGGTATTTCGTATATCATTTTTATGGTATAAATCCTCTCCATTTTATGTTATTATGCGGTACCTGCTGGAACGAGTACGAGGATTCGAACCTGTGACCGTTGGCACTAAGTGCCGGGTGCTTGATCGCTAGGCCACCGGAGCTCACTTTGGCGGCAATATTTAACACGACGCATTTGTGGTAGTCGACAGCAGTGAGCTCCGGTGGCCTAGCGGTTAAGCACCGTCCACTTGGTGCCAACGGTCGCAGGTTCGAACCACGTAAGAGGTCGAAACTTTTCCAGGGATTAATTTCTCGGCTCACTACATCGTGGGTGGCTGACCACGTTAAATGGCGCTGCCGTCTCCACTGAATTATTTAAAATAAAGGGGGACGTTAAAACCCCCCCGAGGACGTAAAACTCTCTGGCAGTGACCACCCTCATGGTATTTCGGCTCCATCTTTCCGCACTGCTCCCCTGTGAGTGGTGGGGGGTGGGGTTCTCAACCACTCCAACATAGAGGCTGTGCTGATTAAGCGACAGCCTGGGGATTCTCCCCGAACAACAAAACCGGTAGTCGACTGGACACGCCCGTTTAAGAAAGTCCGATGAGTAAAGACATCAAGTACAAAGATGGCACTCGACAGCGCTGATCGAAAGAGATCCTTGGAGCAGAACGATCAGAAGCTGTTAAAAGGGCCTGGGCATATTATATGCTGTTGATGCTTAGGGCACGGTAGTGGAGAAAGTTAGGCTCGTGAAGTCGATTACCAGAGATGCTCGTGTCTCTACGCTATTCCACCAACTAGTAGAAGCTTTCGGCTTGATCGTCTCATCTAGTTAATGATAAGCCGTTCAGATGTATGTCAAAGATTATAAGCGCTCACCCGATCACCGTCTCAACCACTCGCTCAACCACTCACTCAAAACTCAATTACTCATTATGCTAAAAATGCATTACTTTACGGTGCGTTATCATGTAATAAAGATGATAATGATGATGATACTAATGATGGTGGTAACGATGATGATGGTGATTATAATGATGACGATGATTCAAATTTCTGAATTCATACGCCAAGTTATGTAAAAGATGTCTTTTGGAGAATTGTTTTTTTTTTATAAATCATCCGGTTTTTTTTATAACGGGCCAGTGCAATTTGATGACATTTTAAGTAAAATGAGCCATTTTAATAAAAAAATTAATTAAACTTTACTCGTTCACTTCATGTAAATAAGTATCGAATGAAATGAAATGATTTAATAAAAATATCTCAGAAATACGTGTAACACGGGAAATTTGCTAAAGTGCCCCATCACTTGTATGTTTGACATTATAAAACAATAATGAAGATTTTGTTGGTCAGGTAGGTCGAGATGTCATTTCTTCAAGGTCAGTCCTATGACGAACCTAAACAAAGCATCTATTTACAAATATATGTACGTATTTTCCATGCCGTTTTAGTATATCTTGATTGTTCTATTGGCAAATAAATCAATTAAACAAAATTATGATAGTGCCTTAAAGACACTTTACTTCTTGAACTATCGATGAAGGGTTCGATCTGGGTGCGACTTCGAATGGAGTGAGCCCACGGAAGATCGTTCCATCGGATTTATCACGCAGTTACAAGCTAAACGATTTAAGCTATTAGGTAATCTTGTTCTATTTATCCACCTAATTACACAGCCAGATAAGCTTGGATGGATGGATGGATGGATGGATGGATGTTGTTTAACGACACATCTGCACAATTTAGGCCATGCAGTGTCCTAGAATAGATAAGCTTGGACATACCCATTTACTCTTCGCATTGAATTGGCATTTTTAGGCAAAGACAGTTATGAGAAAAAACGGTATAAATTACTTCTTAAATTTAATTTGAGTGTCCGTAAATTACTTGAGCATTTTTGCATATATCTTGTTTAGTTAATCCCAAATTTTCAATGATGTTCTTCTCCAACTCTTTGTTAGCAATTTTTTCCTAGTCCGAGGATGGACTTTTGAAGATATGTGTAACTTTTGGCGATCCGGAGATTGTTGGTTGACGAAAATGCTTCAATGTTGTCGCCATTTTTTCACTGATATCACGTGACCTAGTACAAAACGTTTAATTGGTGCGTATTAAAATTTTCAAGAGACATTTCTAATATCTGCCGGCAACCTATTCCACAAAGTGGGGGCTGCAACACTAAATGCACAATCACAATATGACTTCAACCGAGACACAGGCACCTGCAATAGTATCTACAGGACAACCTGGGTTTTCGGGATGACTTTCTAATGGACACCAGTTCACACAACAAGTATTCGGGTGCCACGTCATTGATAGATTTATAACTTATTAATAACATATTGAAATGGATGCGCTGTCTAACTGATAGCCGATTTAGTTTTTAAATAATTGGGGTGGTACAATCATGTTTGCGAGTGTCACATAGTGACGCAGACATGGGGTCAATTCCATTTTGTCAATTCCAATTCCAATTCCACTCAATTCCATTTTGTCAATTCCAATTCCAATTCCACCTCAAATATATCTTATATTATATATATATATATATATATATATATATAAGGAACCAAAGCTCTGGATCATTATGGTTCCAGTATATTGGTAACACCACATGTAAGTATATTAATTAAAATGGTATATTAATTTTTGGATTTAATTGTTTTGTAGGAAACTTCAAATTCAAAATTTCTCAATTCCAATTCAAAATTTCTCAATTCCAATTCATTTTTTTTATAATAATCAATTCCAATTCAAAATTGGAATTGACCATCATTTCCAATTCCGGAATTGAATTGACCCCATGTCTGTTGTGACGACCACTAATTTGTTTTCATTGTTAAAACAATTGTTTCTTGTGTGTTTCACGATAACAGCTAGTCGATTCCTTAATAAGTTACGTACCTAAATCAGTATCATCTGCGATCAGTGGTACATATCGTGCATGGGTGTGTGCATGCGCGCGTGTGTTTTACAAAGCTATTGCGCAGGTGTTATGCTTTTATTTAAAGAGCAAGTATAACTCCAAACTAGTTTAACAATATATATAATTATAAGTATAATTTAATTACGATTATAGTTTAATTACATTTCAGAATTTGAAGAAGAAAAAAGAACGGAAAAACAAACTACTAAAAGAATCCAGAAGAGGATCATCTAAATATAAACAAAACCAGGCTTTGTGCGGTACACAACAGTCTAGAATTAATCAATCAAAATAAATCAAGCCTAACGGGAAAAGTAAAATATTAGTACACACTTTTATTGAATAATATTAGCGTAAATCCGAAATATTCAGATTGATACTCGTGTTGACTTCTGGTGCGTCTTTATTCCTGATGGTGGCGTTTATATCGGAGTGTTTCAGGAAAAGTGGGTTGATGGTGTCTGGTCGAAATGTTGATTTTTCTTATAATCAATGCTGCTAGGTGATGATGATGATCTGGAAGTGTGTAGTCTTCAGGGAGGAGATGATCTTTTAGTATTCTTCTTCTTGGTACTTGCTGACAGTGAAGGCACAGTGCTAGTGATGACGGACTGGTGAAGTGTCGTGTGTGTGGTTTGTGGTTTTGTTGTTCGGGGAGAATCCCCAGGCTGTCGCTTAATCAGCACAGCCTCTATGTTGGAGTGGTTGAGAAATCCCCCCCCCTCACTCACAGGGGAGAAGTACGGAAAGATGGAGCCGAAATACCACGAGGGTAGTCACTGCCAGAGTGTTTACACTAACGTTCCCATATTGCTTGAGGTTTATATACACAATTTTCAGTAGGAAGCGACGCACCTAAGCATTTAGATCTTTTAAACAAAGGAGGTGTGATGTTTAATCTCTTTGTTCTACTTGTGAACTTACGTAATCCGGTGTATAAAAAACATGCCAATGACAATTGAATATAATTAATATGTTAATACGAACATGATAGTCCCCTACATATTACGAAAATAAACTTAAAATATACTTCACCATGTGCCAATTGACATTTAGAAGCTCATTGCTTTACAAACATAATTAATGGTGGGTTGAGATTTAGTGTTTTGGGCGACTGACACTTAGTAAAGTTGTGTTTGTGACAAACCTTTTCAAAGCTTCAGGAGGCAATTTATATATTTTAAGGTATTTATTTCACCCTACTTGACACTAAATAAACCAATGTTTAGTGTAAGCATTGATCCCTCTAGGTCAGAATCCTCCAGAACAAAAACCCTTAAGTTAAAAGCCCTCACACCTTTAGTAGGCCGAAACCCCTCATATATAGTTGGATAATATGTTATTTTTAATAATGGCATATACAAAGTACACATATATATGGCAATATTTTTAATAATGGCATATACAAAGTACACCTAGATATATGGCACATTCATACAACAACTCATTAATTTTGTACTGCCATTTTATTCAGAGTAACGTAAATAAAGAATAACATAGATAAGTTTTCTTTCAATTGTAAATCAGGGGCCATTAGCTCTTATGGGAAGAAATGAACTGGCTTCATATACATACTGTTTATTACAGAAGTAGTACTGATAAGTATAAATAACGTTTGAAGAAATTCAATCTATATCTCCCATTACGCTAAATGTTGGGGTTGGGTTTGTTTGTTTTTTTTTGGGGTGAGATTGCTGGTAATATTTGAGCAATCGTTTATTAGATAATACGTTCTGCGGCTAATAATTGCATGTTTTGAACCCCATGATATTTGGAATGGCAGCATTTGACCTAATTTGTGTTGTTTGCATTTCCTTAACAGTTTTGCCTTTAATACTCCTTTAGAGTAATTTCTTTTACACGACGCTTGAAAATGAATACCCCATGCCTTATCAAAGGCCTCGTTAGAACATATTCTAAAAATCGTATAATTTGCTATCTTAATAAACCTTTAAATGTATGTTTGGGAAGAAAAGAATATTTGTGTAGCATCTGATGAATATCTCGGTTGGTATAAAAAAGACCTTGGTCAGTAACTAATTTTAGTTTTGAGGTCTTTGAATACATTGGTATCTGTATAATTGAACGAATCAATTTATATATATATATATATATATATATATATAGAAGATTTAAATTTAATGGGCGGTTCATGTGTATTAAAAATATTTAAAAACTCAGAGAAATCCTTCTTGCCGTGTAGCAACATTATGAAAACGTCATCAAAATACCAGAAGTAAGTTTGCCATGTAAATATCGGCGTAGTGTGGTGCCCAATCCCTACCCATAGAAGTGCCTACTTTGTGGATGAACCATTCATCATTAAACAAAATGTCTTTGCTCTTGAAAGATAATTAAAAAAATTCTATGACTGGATCATATATGGGATAATTTCCAATTACTTCCCTGACGGCTTGCAATCCCTTGTTGTGATCTTATTAATATACATACTTTAAAAAGCTAACGTTATAAGCAGGCAATTATCAGGTAAATTAAGGCTGTGTTTTTATGTATATAAAAAGGGTGGTCTGTAGCAAAAGATTTTAAGTAGTTATCAATGAAAGATTATATATATATTGAATTACTAATACAGTCAGACACTATTGGTCTTCCTGGGGACATTACGTTTAGTATTGTCGAACAACTAGCCTATTTGTGAATATTAGGGAGCATATAAAAATATCGAGATCTTGGCTCCTGTGGGGGTGAAATGAATTGCAGTTTGTTTATTTTTTCTTCAGAAATTGCACCAATAGATTTAAGTTTTTTGAATGCCACTCATTTGAATCGCCGTTCTGGGGTATATAGGTTCTTTAACCTTTCTTAATGATTATCATTATTAATTGGCGATAACCTTCAGTAACATACTTTTTGGCCCATTGTTATTACTACTGAACCGTTATCAGCTGTTTTAATTACTATATCTTTATTTTACTCCAACTGAAAAATCCTTATCTTTCAGCATATCAGTGAAATGCTGAAATCTGGCACCGGGAAAACTTTCTAGCTCCACATTCTGGTGCGGCATACCAATTATCCTGGACAGATTCTCTTCTCGTATGGTTAATGTATCTTATTTATTGATTTATCAGTTTTGTGGGTACCCGCCTTGGCCGGGTGGCACATTTTAATGTCTCCGCCACCCTTCATTTTATGTTGGCGAACTCGGAGCAGGTGGCCCATAATTCAACGACGTCGAGTTTCAATGTATGTCCGTAATGTCTAGAGTCTTACGGGCTTAATTAGATGAAGAGACACACACACAGAGAGAATGAGTGTGTGTATGTGTGTGTGCGTGCGCGCGTGTGTGTGTGTGAGATATATATATATATATATATATATATATATATATATTACAAGTCGCGCTCCACTCAGACTAAAGCTTGCTCTATAGAAGACGACTTGAGCCTTCGACTCATACGACAGAGAGTTTAGAATAATTTTAAAAAATTTAATGAGTAAACATCATAGTCCCAATGTCATATTCACCGCCGTTCGCGATTCTTTTGTCACAGAAAAACAAACAAATACACACACACGCTCCTTTATATATATATATATATATATATAACTGTACTATTTTCTCTCTATGCTCCTTCCAGAATAAACTCAAAATCAAATAGTCGTGTAGAGGACCTTGCAGAGTTCATCATGTAAATATTAAATATAAAAATACTCCATTTCGTGATACTCATCATGTGCTGAAGAAAATTGTAAATTATTGTATGCCTTGTTCTATAAAAATAATGAGTAAATATCATACTGGCTGGACTGTGGCATGAAATATCCCATTTTGGTGTATAATTAAACATTAGCACATGCGTGCACTACCCCTCTGCCACCCCTCCCCGCACTCTCTCCCTTCACCCCCCCCCCCTCACTGGCCCTCACTCCTTCTCTCTGTCAGAGGCTGGCTCAGACAGCTCAGACCTGTACATTCATAAATAAACCTGTATTTGATCATTACGTCCGAGCGACTCATCAATTGTGGATGAACTTTGCATTTTACCGGATGATGAGTTTGGCCATCCCCTTTACTATGTAGTAGGTACGCCACTGAGCTCGATTCTTTTCCAGGATATTGGCGAAATAGAAGTTTTGTAATTATTATTAATCCAGAAGACCAACTTTCCCATTTGACGAATAGATGACGACCCATATTGTACGATTGATGTAGCTGCATTTGGCTACAAATGCAGAGAGTAAAACAGATCTAATTAAATATTGCAGATTATATTAAAGAGCACTTCCCTATTACTGAAATATATATAGATAGATAGATAGATTCCCCACCGAATGTGTAGATCGCAGTTTTCGTTCTGGATTCAAAGATCCCGATAAGAGTCTTAGCATTTAAAATCTTCACGACAAAGGTCCAGTCCGTATTTTACTGTTGTACCACTAAACACCGACATAACTACACTGTGTGGCTGTTTCATGACAAATCAGTGCCTTGCAGAATTTACAAGTGCGTGCGTGTGTGTTCGTGTAGAGCGGTCTTAATTATAGTCCCGGACAAAGCAGTGCACTGGAGCCCCTCCCTATCCACACAACTCACAGAAATACAAATGTAAATGATCGAAAAGGTTATTTATATAATATTTACATATCTGTATTGTTAATTACAACAAAATCAGTGTTTAAACTTACCTTTAGTCAAACAGATGGTAACTATGCATTTCCAATAATAGATGATTAGAGTTTAGTATAGCATAGTATCGATTTATTGATTTAACAGTAAGTATATAACATACATTGATTAGCACGGGGTCCCATTACTCGTGGAGCCCCCGGGGAACTGCTCAGCGTGCCCATGGACATGCATTAACACGGCCATGTGTGAGTGCTCGCGCGCGCGCGCGCGTGTGTGTGTGTGTGTGTGTGTCTCATCATCGTTCATCCTATATACAATAAGCTTCGAACTAATTAGCCTGTAAATCACCGAAGCGTAACGGTTCGTTCATGCATTCAAAATACTACACCAGGGACTAACTCGGCACAATCTTTTACCATCGTTGGCGCAAATCTCCAAGTTATCACGCCGTTTAACCAACCAACAATCGCATCAACACAAAGGCTCGGTTAGCACAGTGATTAGAGCATCGCGCTGCAAACCTTGAACTCGCCCGATCGAATCCGATCCATGCCTGTATTTAGTGGGTGTTTTTTCTTTCTTTTCGAAGCAGTCGCAACTCAACTTTATCTTCAAAGACTTGACCAGCGCATCTGTCATCTTTAAATGTTTTTGCCATTTTCGTTGCTAATTATTTTATTTAAGACAACATTCGGTTTTGAGCTGCCACTGATTAAGCAACTGGGTTTGTTTTTCTTCAGGTTAGAATTAAGGTCTTCGGTTGGTAGCGAGATGCCATGAACACCGTTCGAGTCGTCCAACCAAACCTTAACGTTCACTGTTTCGCAGTATATTTCATCGAGCAACAAAAGGCTTCAGCCCAATCATACCAATTAATCAGAAAGTAACGCCACAGCCAGATCTCCCAGCTATAGGTGAGGCCTGAGTTATGGCTAAGTAATCACGATTGTTCATTCATTGTTCAGTGTAGAGAAGATACACTTATCTCAGAGAGGCTCACCCTAATGTTGACTGTACGCTATTTATATCCATATTAACATAATAAAGATAATAATAACAGTGTAGATTTATTAAAATTATATTATGTACTAAAGTATTTTGTTTCGATTTCCTATCAGATTAACAAGAATACCACATTTTTGCATTACAATTAATTCACAATAAAGGTCGATATCTGGGAACATGACATTATAATTAATATTTCAGCTGCAGTTAATGCAGATTTTCAAGGTATGAAAAAAAAAACTTTTGCGTGTCCTTTCATAAAATATACACGAACAAAGCTCTTTTGTTTCTCTGTGCTATTCGAAGAATTCGCTCTCCTGAGAAAATGATCAACAATTTTCTTTGCTAATTAATATATATATATATATATATATATATATATGCCATTGCCAGTCTTTACCCGGCACTTTGGGTTACGAATTGTTGTGGCCGGACCGAGTGCGTTACGAAATGAGCGGCTGCCGCAACAGAATATTTACGCCGTGAACCTGGTTCGCAGTCGAAGCGAACGGAGCGAATCTGTGTCACACTGACACACATTTGCAGCCAGATGGCAACAAAACGCGAGCCACACCGACACGGTTCACGTATTACAGGAGAAAATAGCCCTCGAAAGGTACGTAAAACATGAAGCAACTGCACGAAAAGGATCGTACAACGCTAAACCTTACTCGTTAACACAACCAGCAGTAATATGGTCATCTCGGCTATTGACAACAAACACTTTAAGCTGTTATACGGCTTTATGCGATCATGTCAGTGCCACAGAATTGTACTTTTGGTGGTAGCACTGCTGTTAATGGTGGTTATAATTAACCTGTTACCTGTTGGTAGTGATAGGCCGCTGCACATGGGCAAGCCCGAACGTTATGACGACGAGGTCGATTTCCGAATCATCGTGCTGGCTTACAACAGGCCGAAGTCGCTCCAGAAGTGCTTAGAGCATCTGGCGGAACTGGATACGCTCGGCGATCGGGTGGCCGTCGAGATATGGATCGACCGATCCCGGGACGGGACGTTCGACACGCGAACGTGGGACGTGGCCGAGGATTTCCGGATCGGGGAGCGCTCCTCCGGATTGGCGCACGTCCGGGTGCACGTCCAGCGAAATCACTCCTATATCATTGGCCAATGGGTGAACACGTGGCGGCCGCACGAGAACAGGCGAGAGTTGGCTGTTATTCTCGAGGACGACGTCGACCTGTCGCCGTGCGCCTATAAGTGGTTGAAGGCGGTCAACGGACGATTCGGCTCTTGGCCGGAAGTGGCCGGTTATACTCTTCAGAGCGAGAACGTGAACTACGTCCGGGAGAACTATTACACGCCGCTAACCGGACCGCAGACTGATCCGGTATTCCTCTACCAGCTGATCGGCACATGGGGCTTCTCGCCACACCCGGAACATTGGCGCAGATTTCAGGATTGGTTCCACCTCGTCTGGGACGACCCGAACTTCAGGCCGTATGTGCCGGGTACCGAGCTGAACGTTTGGTACCGTAATTACGAACGACGCGGCCTCACGTATAGCATGTGGGAGATGTTTTTCGTATACTACTGTCACATAAATGACTTGTACATCGTATATTCCAATCTGAGAGCATACACGGGGCGGGGCGACGTCTTTTTGGATGTCCATCGCCAGGAGCCGGGATTACACGCGACGTCGCGATCCAGGAATGAGGACACATCCTCGTTTCTGATGAAAACGTGGAATCCGGATTATGTAAAGTTTCCAGATACCGTCACAAAGTATACTTTGCTTGATAAGTAGCCAGTCGTGGATCGTACTAACTTGTTTGTTACAGTCTCAGCATAAGTGATTATGCATGACTGTGTGTGTGTGTTATGGATATAGACGTTTAGTGTATCAATTAAACGTGTTTTAAACGACGCAGGTAGTTGTTTAAGGAAGGCTCTTTTACGGTTACATATGAAGAGTTTTTACTGGTTCTTTAAGAAAGGTGGTCAATGAAGTAACATTTATTCTTCTAATCTCTTAGATAAATGCTTCTGTCTTTGGGCGTATGTGGGTCTCTTTGTGTGTGTGCGTGTGTCTCTGGTGTTGTTTGCTCAAGCTCTCGTGGTATGTTTACTGAAGATAGAACATTATCAATATTCGGTTTGTTTCTTCTGATAAGGTATATATATATATATATATATATATATATATATCACATAGAAAACAGAATTATGTGTACTTAGCTGAGAGAGAATAAAGACATATATAGCCCCATATATTACATACCTTAAAATTTGTACCAATGCTGATAGTATAGTTATGTTTTACGGCCGCTTTTGTGCACAAGGTAAGCTAAATTGATCGAACAAACTCCAAAGTTAACGAGGCGATGAAAGATAATACACCCTTCGGACGTGCGCACGTCGAGATTTGAACTCGAATGGTCGAGATCTGTGGCCAACGCGCTACCAGTTAGACCAAGGAGGCGCCCGTTTGATAATATGGTCATAGAAGATATACTACTAAGTATAGAGTCATTCAAAGACGCCATACATTGATATCCAGGGTTGGACGGTTTCAACCGCCTCCGGTTAAAACTGGTGGTTTTTACTATCCAAGTGGCTGGTACTGGCTAATACTGGCTGATTGAAAATTTTTTAGCCAATAATTTGACTGATTACAATGTTTTGGATAACAAGAAGAGAAGAACACTTCTACATCACTTGTACTCTCTTAATATGCACATACGACATACATATTTATAAATGCTGAATATTGTGGCCGGACAAATTGCTTATCTTGCAGGTTTGTAGTTTTGTTTTGTACTTTATCACAGAACATTTAACATATTCAAGGTAGGTAGACCGCGAGATTATGTCTGGCAGCACTTTGTTGTTTTTCTTAAACCTATATATATATATAATATTAGCAATCGATCAGCCAGTAAAAGCCAACCAGCCAGTAAAAGCCACCGGCTTTTTGCCAACCCTGCTGATATCCCAATAAGATGTAAAACTATGTGAGAGATGTTAACGTTCAACATTATTTACCAATGATGGCAGTTTTTAGAACAGGTTTAGACGCCTGTTACCTGTTCCACAAACTGGAGGGTGGACAGGCTGCCACTGTAAACGTATAATCGTCATACGACTTTAGTCCAAACCGTCGGCCCTCCGATAAAACAGTGCTGAGCAGAAATAGGGTCAATTCAGTTCCAGAATTGGAATTGATGAGCAATTAGAATCCGATGTTTGCCTAAGGGCGCCCGTTAGCCATATATTCTAGGTGTCAATAAGACACTCACTAATTCAGTCTCCCACCTGAGACCAGACATGGCTACATGTAATAGCGTCTGACTGGATGACCTGGCTTTCCGGGATAATTTTCACGAGTTCGCATAGATATTTCGCCGCCGTATATCATGGATAGATTTATAAGTTGATACAACTTAAGGGTATAAATCTAGTGATTGTTTTTAATAGCCCCTACATTTTTATTGATATACAGATAATGGATAATTGGGCGATCTATCATGTCAGCGTTTTGGTGACATAATGTGGTGTAGTCAAATAGATAATATTTGTTTTATTATCATTTATTTCAATTTTGAGTCATCCATAATAGTTTTGGTGGCAGTAGTAGTAGTAGTACTATAAATAGCTGTAGTATTGTTAATATGTGTGCTTTGACGGTTTGTGCCATGAATGGATTCTGTATATCAATATTTCCATATAATAGCAGTAGTACCATTAGGGTCGTAATTGTTTAAACACCGATCGAAGTGGCAGTAATAGTAATGTCAGCACAGCAGCATCCCGTATAATTGTAAACATTATAAATTGTAAACATTATAAACTGTAATCATTATAAATTATAAACATTATAAATTGTAAACATTATAAATTATAAACATTATAAATCTCGTGATGCCGACTTCTTTTTAGTTCAACGATTATATTTGCGGCCAATATGTGTTTTATCAATTACAGTGATCCCCGCATTTAACGATACTGTAAGCAACGACCACCTGCTGTATACGACCACTTCTGTGCACGGATTATTCTTTCGTGGTTTTGACCTTTAACGGACTACCGCCCGTCTTACGTAACCAACGACCTCTCGATAGTGGCAACGGTCGACTCTGGCCGATAAAACCGACCACAAATGAGACACAATCGAACTTGTCGGAAACCAAAAGCCATTTCATGTCTGAAATAGAATTCGTACGCAGATTATAACATATTGACTTTAAAAAGATGATTCCACGTACAGATTGGCAGTTATCAAACAAATAATAATAATAACATACCCCAGAACAAGTATTTTGTTTACCTATTGTTTTTCTTTATATTTGACCAATTGTATTTTTAAAGGAATTGTACTTTTTTTAGTTAAAGAATATTTTACATACTTCGTAGAGCCATAAACCTTGAAATATTGGGAAGAGAACTTCATATGGACGTCTGGAAGTATTGATGTCACCCGAGGGCTGAGGTACAAGCGTCGTCGTGAAGGAAGCTGATATGTTCGGCATATGCTCCTGGTTTTTTATGGATCCGATGTCTCGGTTTTTAGATCCAGAAAGATGCCTTCCGAGTAAGGAATCTATGCACTCGTTTTTTTTTTAATTTCGTGCTCAGACGGAATGATATTGCCAGTGTAACCTGATGCATCAGACGTGTAACCCGAATCCTCAAATTCCACACACACAACATCAAGCTAACGTTAGTATTTGGTTACGATATATTTTAACGTTAGTGTAACGTCATACCGATGTTATGACACGTTATATAGATTAATATAAGATACTTATATCGTTTGAAAATTTTCAGTGGGAGTAAGTTGGCCCGGACACAAAAATCTATAGTAGCATATCTATTACAAACAAAAATATTTTCAGATAATCTTGGGATACTGAAGTCACTCTGGCGGTTTTTCTAAAACATTTATTTTTATATTAATCGTTAGAAAGTTACACAATATCTATTTGGTATTCATGATTTACAAATGTCAAATTTAATTACGTTTAACTAGAAAAACTGGCGCCTTAATAATAAATCTCCCGACGGTTTTAATAACGTCACCGTAACGTGCGCTACTTAATTACTAACATCATCTTCGGTTATTTCTACAGCAACAAATATCCAGCATAACGTACTAGAAAACTTATTGTAGAAAACATGATCTATGAACAGCCGTTGTGATAGTGTCCACAGGCATAGACGAAGATGGCTTGGCCGAATGTATAGTTTCTCATAATTTAATTAGGTCTTCTTGGCAAATACGACATCATAATTAAAATTAATTAATTATTTATAATATTTTAATCGAATATTCAAGAGCCATTTTGTTCCAGAGATCTATGGAACTCTGAGATTATGAGGAAACGTACGAAAATAATAAATTTCATAGTAGCTAACTCAGTTTGAGTTGTCCTAACAGTATATATATATATATATATATATATTTTTCTAATTATCTTTTTCTTTATAATAAGTACAAACTCCAAACTTGGATATTGCGTACTTGTGAACTAGTGAGAGTGGTGGCGTGTGACTATTGTACAAATTTGAGCTATATATAAGGTACTATTTAATGTGTTAGCTGGTTCATCTTAGGCGACAGCCATGGAGGTCTTAAATGACTCATCTGGGGGTCGGGGGAGGTCTGTTCCAGAGTATGGCTGGTGATCAACACCCTATAGCAATGTAGAAACTAATTATCTGGTGTCAGTGCCAGCATGTCAATGCGCATTTAGTCGTCCGCAGGATGCAGTCGAAGCGCACACACACACACATCCCCCCCCCACACACACTTCATAATGCATTACAGTACCGTACTTCATCTGCTGAAAAGGCTAATAGTCTTATATCAAGATCATGATGAAGGATGTAAAACCAATCACTTGGTAGCATCGCTAGATAAATAACGCCTGATATGCTCAATGCTGCGTTGCTGTGCATATCCAGATATGCATATTGAGGCGACCTGTTGTGTCGTTGTCATGGTAGAATCGAAAATGACACCAAGATTACGCACATGTGTTGTAGATTCTATTCAAGAATTACTTACTTTTAGACACTTTGTCCATGTACTGTGAATTATGTTTTTTTTTATTGTTTCAATGTATTATTTAGGACTACAATACAATATAATAATTTTATTAAGTATAATCCATCATACATGAATTGTCATTTGTAGTCCCAGGCCATGTAACTGAGTCTGAAGACTGTAACATCACAAGGAGTGTTACAGGGCCCGTGTTCACAACAAATATATAATACTACTCATATACATACATACACACAAACGCATACATATATGCATATGTGCATGCACATACACACTTATAAACACATTTACAGTGTACATACACATACATGCACACACATTTATATGTATATACAACAGGAAGAGTACAGGTTTGCGTTGGGTTTTCCATGGAACACTGTGATATATCCATATTTGCAGTAACCTCATGTTTAATGCATATACATACATACATATACATATATACACACATAGGTCTCACCATGATATGACATATCCAACATACATTTCTTAAATATTTCATTTTTTATAACTATTATTAAGTTTTTTTACATACCCATCTTTGGATCTCTCATGAGTTTGATCACATAAAATAAAGATAAACCAGTCTTTCACATTTAGTAATAAATATTTTTTCCTCTACGTCATATTGTATCCACCAACCAAATAATTTTCATATCCTGTCGCAGAACATTTAGTGGTGACTATTTCTTTGTTATTCTTATGTTATAATTAACTCTGGTTTAATTGAGTTCCGTATATTAGGATCCATATTGGCTATGCTCTAGTAGCCACAATTGTTCTGGCTTAGATATGCATGTTTTGATGTAAATAGTATGACCTCAGTTTTGTCATTAATATACAGACTCAATTGTATCCTCTCATCTTCTTTATACTCTTATCGATATGCGATGTACTCTACACAGATTGTCACCAACCTACCAATGTATACAAACCGTTTTACCTTTTAACAATTGTTTTATATATATATATATATATATATATATATATATATATACATGCAGGGACCCTTACAAAATTATTTGTGGCCTTTTTTATGTGGCATTATTTGTATAATGTAGTTTTGAAATGGCTTTTGTATTAAATTTGTATGTGTAGTTTAAAAATGCCATATACTACATGTTAATTTTTTGTGGCGACTCATATATATATATATATATATATATATATATATATATATATATATATTATAAGAAGAATGAAGGATTCTGGTGATTAGATCCCTGGGCCATGGATTTATAGTGGGTGCCATGAAGCCCAAAAGCGTAACAAGGGGCCGAGTTGCCTTGCACTTCCACCCTTCTTAAAATCTCTCTCCACTGTTAAGGCACACTGTTTTGTAGAAACTTTTCACCGAAATTCCTACATGACTCGCCAGAGGGAAGCGCATCACAATCCGGACAGGTTAGATAATCTATATTGGTATTTGGAAAATTATCTATTGTTGCCTTCCCCTATCTCATTTAGTACTTTATTTTTGGTAGATTTGTAGGCTGCTACATACTTTATGGGATTTGTTTATTTCAATTGAATCAATTGACTTTATATCTGATCTAACTGCATATCATCTGATGTTTCATTATGATTTAGCATTCTCTCTCTCTCTCTCTCTCTCTCTCTCTCTGTGTGTGTGTGTGTGTGTGTGTGATAGAGAGTTAATTTGTATAATCCGGTAATATATATATTACCTAAAATGTTCAGGTAATACATCTACTACAGATTACCGGTATATGAAAATTATACAGATTAACCTTAACACACACACACACACACATATATATATATATATATATATATATATGGAGAGAGATTTTAAGACAGCTGATTGCAGGAACATATTTAACACACATTTACATTTTCAGTAATTAATTAGCTATAATTCAAAGGGTCACTTTAATTACATGGTTGCAAAAAATTCAATTGATTGTAAAAATCCAACATGGGAGGACTCAAACCGTTTAAATCATGGAACTCAAACTCATATATGATGACAACAACAAAATACCAATCTGTTTTCATCACTCTAGTATAATTTCCATTTTAGCTAGAAATCACACACACATACACCAGAACATCAATAACGTATTCATCTTGTAATCTACAAGAATGTGCTAATGATGTCTGCAAATTGCTACAGTTAAACTGTCCAGTCTGAAAGACACCAAAGGAATACAGAGCAATGGGGTTTCTCAAAAACAGAAGGTGATAGACATTATAATGTGAACCAGACAAAAGAAAGTTTTTTGTAGTAATATATGTTATTGACATAGCTTAGTATTAACATATATACATAATATGTGCATGAGGAAGGTTCATCAGTGAAAACATTATTTATATTTTATATGTTACAATTAATCTGTATAATCAGGTATTACTGTCAGGTAATATACATATTACTTGATTATACAGATTAACTGTAACATATATATAGGCCTACAATATAAAGAGTATTACATATTATGGTAATGTCCTGTATAAGTTATAATCAAACAGCAGTATTTATACTTGAGGATATAAATACTGTTATGATATGTAACAGTTGTGTTATCAGCTCAAAAGGTTAATACTTAACAATGTTAGGTTATCTAGTTCTCTACAACAAGCTTTGTGTGGGTTAAATATAGAAATCTATAGTCAGCTGATATAATATCTTCAGCATTTAGTACATTTACCTCCTGCTGGTGAGGTGTACAAAAATACTGCCTCAACAGGTATTGTAATAAACATAATTTATGCAGGAATGTGAAAATTGTACAAAACTTCAAAAATATATATGATATTATTCACATTTCAATATGTACAAATTATGAATAAAATAAAAATGACATGCAATAATGAATGTGACACAGTGGAATGTCAAACCAAGAATGAAACATAATTTAATTATTCTTTTGGCAATATCCAGTAACAAGTAATTTTGTTGTTGTTGATTAATCCTGTGAATCACTGCCCGTTGTTCTAATAACACATTAGGTTAGTTTAGGTTACTGACTTCAGAACCCCCCCCCCCATGGTATGGACCTCTGCAATTATACATCATTCATCATCAATTCCTCATTAAGAATACCACTTTCAGTAACCAACAAACGACATATAATCCACAATATTATATCATCATTGAAACTGTCCCTCATCTATGGCTAACTCAACCAGTCAGCTCCTGAAAGATCAAATGTCAGTTGGTGAATTTGATCCGAAGACCTTACTCTAATGTATGTATGTTACTTATAAATAATTATATGCTGTAGTGGCCGACTGCCATGAGTGTACACATAAGTCTAGGTATCTTGAGAATAAACAGTTCTAATGCACCGTTCTTAGATGACCATTGCGCTTTTGTGTATGAGCATCAAAACATAACACCTACCACTTTCAATCCACCACAAACTACAGTAGTATGACCCATAATTCAGTACAAAAGGTCACAGCAAAATTGTGGGGACCATTCCAGACAACACTCTACGGGATAATACAGAAGCTTTCATCAAAACTGAATTAGGGAATGACAGATATGTGGACTTTGTCAACAAAATACCACAAATACACACAGCAAATAGATCATCATTGACAGAAGTCAGTGATGACAATAAATGTCGGCTTCTTATCTGTCTCTTGTTTTATTTCACTTGTCACACAAAAGGGGTAAATCGCCATGCAGCCTGTAATGTTTTTAATGCGAGTAGCTTAAGAGTTAGTATACCATATATAAGCTTTGAATATCGTTTGTTGTGTGAACCTTTTTTTTGTGGTGAGCACCGAGTTAAACAGAACTTCGATGGCTTCAGTTTTGACGTAGATGTTTTTTAAATGGACGTTTGGCAGCTGATGCTATAGCTTTACCAGCATAATCTCAACCAACTTGACCCGTGACCCCACCTATAATGCCACCGAACATAATGCCAATACATGGAATACACACTGATGATTGACTGTTCTGCTCAAGCAATTTGTCCTTAGGTATTCCCCTTCTTTTGAAACTTCTGTATGTCAGACCGACATCAAAGGCCAACATAGCTGCCTCAACCCCAACATCTGCAACTGCCCTCTGAGCTGCTCCTTGGACAAGAAATCTGTTGGGCAGCTGTTTGAATGGATAATTTGGCTGAGATCCCGTCAGCTGTCCTGGCTGTAGTTGTTACTGCACTACGAGCTACTGATTTTGTTACCTGTATGTATGAATTATAATTCTAATCAGTTGTCGCATCAGTTGAGTGAATGGTTCTATCCACACTGTCTGAATCTCTGGAGTTTCCAAGCTTGCACCACCTGGCAAAGGTATAGCATTCATAAAGAAGGATCAAGCTTTCAATTTTGGAATGAGACCTGTCAATGACAACAAGATTAACAAGATGATCTGTGAAGTCAAATGACTTAAACCTGACAATTTCAAGGCTCGTATTCCTATCCATCATCGTAATAATGCCATATCGCCAGCCCTGTTGCTGCCTAGTATCTGTGTCACTAGTAGTCACCATCCAGCTGATGTGATCACCCTGATAAAGATCATCAGTTGTGGTGACCATCACCATAAATGAGCCATTTTCCTGACTCAAGCTGTCATCAATTAAAGGAGAAACACGATGATGACGTAGAACTTTATTAGAACACGGCCAAAAAACTGTATAACACGCATGCGCGCTAGACTTGGCGGGTAATTTTTAATCGAAATGCTATACGATGATCTAGTCACTTGACGGATCAGATGGTCCTGGTTCCATTTCAGGTAGCTTGTACGGTACATTCATATCAGCTAGATCCTCATCAGGTGGGTCAGTATGAGGTGGTATTGGTGGTAGCGGCAACTGTTGTAAATGTCACCTGCTCTTCTACAGTGTACCGTGCAGTATGATTCTCAGGATCACTTGTTACAATTAACAGTACCCGGTTAACTCTATTTTCTTCCTTCTCTGTTTTCATGAACACTAGGTCTTCTTACTGCAGGTCTTGAAGTACTCCATGACGTCGGTCATATGCTCCTTTAGCCTTGGCCTTTGAAAACTTGTCAGACTGTCTCAGTTTGTCCATGCTGGGCACCACTGGTCGTAAATTCTCAGGGATAGTCGGAACTCTGGTTTGAAGTTGTCTGCACATCAAAGCTTCAGCTGGGTCATTACTGAACAGAGTGATGGGTAGCTGGGTAGTTTAACAATGCAATGTCGGGACTCTGTTGAGACAATAGCTTCTTGGCGATTTTCACTGCACCCTCTGCAGCACCGTTCCCTTGTGAGAAATGTAGACTGCTGGTAATATGCTTGAAACCATATTGTTCGGCAAACACATGAAACTCATTACACGCAAATTGCGGTCCATTATCGGACACAATCACTTCGGGGATTCCGTGTATTGCAAACGGTTGTTTCATCTTATTAATTACACCAGATGCAGTAGTTGTGTTCAGATATTTCACCTCTACCCAGCGCGAAAAATAACCACTCAGCACAAGATAACTTCGATTCTCAAATGTGCACAATTCTGACCCTGTCACTCCTAGGATCGGTCTGGCAATATTGTCGGACGTAGTGGTTCATCTGGTTGAGATACACGGTTCTCTCAACAAGTTCGACAATTTCATACCATCTCTAAGTTGTTTTTCTAATCCGGGCCACCATACAGAACTATTTGATTACTCCTTGCATTTTGGGTAGCCTTGATGACTTTCATGCAACTTTGATAAAATTTCATCTCTGCACAACTCCGGCACCACAATTCTATTTTCGAATACCAACAACCCATCCATGATAGATACTGCTTCTTGTGTTTCTTGATGGGTCCTCAAATGAGCAGGTATATCCGACCTGTTCAGCGGCCAACCATTTAAAACACAACTGATGACGAACTGTAGATCGACATCATGTTTGGGATTTGGAGACCAGCCTCGATAGCCTCTACATACTCAAACACTTCTTCAGCATCCCATTCGTCTTCAGCTGTATGAGGTAATGGTGATATTGACAGGGCATCAGCCAGTATCAGGCTCTTCCCGGGTACATATTGAACATCTGCATTGAATGGCATTAATCGTAGCAATAGTCTCGGGCATCGTACAGGAGTTTTGTCCAGGTCCTTACTGGAAATCAGTGACACCAAAGACTTATGGTCAGTTTGTAGCTCGAAACTGTCCATACGGATAATGTATTTCCGAAACTTCGCACATGCAGAGGCAAGGCACTCCTTTTCAATCTGGTCGCACCTCTTCTCAGCATCTGTTAGCGCGCGTGATGCGAATACTATAGACTGCAACTGTTTGGCATCATACTGAAGCAAGACGGCTCCTAATTTACGATTTAGGGCATCGCGTGCGATAATGATTTCAGTCGGCTAACCATTGACCTAATGCTGCACATGGCACCATCTGCCACCTGGCGACTGGGAATTTATCCAAAGACCCTATATGTGATCTTTGCTATATCCATCTATCCCCCGTGATCTTCACCTTATTGAGGTTTTGCACTGACGTCATAAAATTACCTGATATTTGTTGTTGCCGCCATGTTGGGAGTCAAGCTATCCCTGGATACACAGATGTGAAAAATTGGGTAATGCAGATACTTCCCTGTAATAACAATCACATATAACTCATACACTGCTGCATATTTAATATGCAGCAGCGTGTGGGTGGTATTTGATTGTTATGTAATCATCTCGGGGAACATATCTTCACAGTGATACAAACATGTAGTTATTACTACAGACTACATGATGTTACTAGGAGTATTCAAACATGACTAGACAAAGCATCACGTACCCTCCTCATGGTTGATTGGATATTTGATAGTGTTAATTGTATTGACCTGAAATTGTTGCACAACAAAGAAGTCATTATCAAATCAAATTTATTCAACATTATAATGTATATCACTGCGGTAATTACCGTGGCCTTTACCGTGATGATGAGAAACCTGCTAACGTACTTTGGCATCAGCCAGGGTAGACGATTTTAACACGCACACTTGCTGGCCGTGCATGATCAACAATAAAATGCCATTTTGAGAGCTTGACAGTATGCGCTATTGTTACGTACATAGCATTGCCAGTTTGGTTGGTTGGTTTTGTTGTTCGGGGAGAATCCCCAGGCTGTCGCTTAATCAGCACAGCCTCTATGTTGGAGTGGTTGAGAAACTCCTCCCCACCACTCACAGGGGAGCAGTACGGAAAGATGGAGCCGAAATACCCTGAGGGTGGTCACTGCCAGAGTGTTTTACGTCCTCAGGGGGTTTTTAACGTCCCCCTTTATTTTAAATAATTCAGTGGAGACGGCAGCGCCATTTAACGTGGTCAGCCACCCACGATATAGTGAGCCGAGAAATTAATCCCTGGAAAAGTTTCGACCTCTTGCGGGGTTCGAACCTGCGACCGTTGGTACCAAGTGCCGGGTGCTTAACCGCTAGGCCACCGGAGCTCACTGTGCATTGCCAGTGGATGTGGCCAGACTTAAGTACCTGTTTCTGATTATAAATATGGTTGTGGGAGAAAACGAATCGTGGCTTGGCTCGGGATGTAGATCTATATTATATCATATCCAGGCCTACTGCGCTGGTCGTTCTTGTGGTAGGCAGGACATATGTAGTCAAAAGCAGGAAATGATAATGCACATGTTCAGGTTAGCAGTAAATTCCTATATTACAGACATATATAGGCTCTACGATAGTTTGCTTTAAGCAAATACTGGTACCAATGGCAAAAGATGGCAATTATTAAATCGTCATGTCGCGTATAGTTTAGAATGTCTCAGCGGTGATTCCTTATGGCGCACTTTTCGGTTTATGTGTCAAAATAAAGGCGTAAATCTATCTAGAATCTAGATCTATGACTTAGCTTTTTTGGATTTAGATCTATTACAGAAATATTACATTACACAAATGATGAAAACAGGTCAGTGGTACAATTATCTGGTGATTTATGACGTTCATAAACCTTCCCTTCTGACAATGGTACATTTCTGGAATTTAGACTTTTGTGACCTGTCAAATGAGTGGCGATATTTGGAGCATATTTTAGCTGATTACTCAATAATTATAGAATTTGAAAAAATGACCTATAGATGCTAGATCTATTAGAAACATGATGCGTAATAATTGGTTAAGAGTGGGGGTGTTTTATCAGCGGCCAATAAAAAGAGCCGCTGCATCACGGCTCAACTACACACACTTGTACAAAGATGTTCACACTTTTCCATGTAATAAAGCATTGACATTACACCGTGTATATAACTGGTGAGAATTGCATTTACAGCAAATTCTGTACTAATAGTAGTACTTACAAAGCACCATGCTGATCAACAACGTAGTACTACTACGATGTTGACAAGCATGGTGTTTTGTAAGTTGTGGTTGATTGGGATGATTTTGTGCCTGACAAACAGACCTGCTCGGTCAGACACGACATCGAAAAAATCACTCCGCCAGTCGGTGCACATATTCTTTTATCTGTGCTAACCTTATTACGGTGATATTTTCTATGGCTATTTTAAGTAGATCTCCGCAAAGTTCGAACTATTTAAATGTGTTTTTCAGTGAGGGGATAAGCCTTTCATGGGTCATTTCCAAGAATCTGGCTTGTTGTTTACACGACAGCTTGCTTCCAAAACTAAACAATCTTTTCACTGGTGATGATGATATGTTTTGGTATTATTTGGCAACTTGTGCCAGAAATGGATACCCATTCTTGTTTATTTTCTAGTCCAGGAGTTGGTCTTCTGTGATGTATTAATCACTTAGATAATCTATGACTTCTCTGTGTATACTGTTCGTGACAGATACAAAATCCAGTTAAAAGCTGGGGATTGACCATTGCGCTGTGTTTTGCTTCTCTAGTACTAATACTGTTGGACCATGAAACACAGGGTTGGAGTTTAACCCGGGTTAAACTGGTTTAGCCCAGCCTGGCGGGTTAAACATAGGTTTTACTAGTTTAACCCGGGTTAAACTGAGTTTTTCTCAGAATACAGTATAATGACCCACAAATTGATACATTTTATACACATGAAAAGTAGTTGTTTGAATGGTATGCATTTTTAATATATTAAGATGCTGACAATGTGCACCAATTATCCAATATTTGAGATATTAATATATTATTATGCTGTTGATGAAAACAATTAGACACTATCAGTATCACACTGTAGTAATTATGTAAGATGTTATGATTTGTTGATGGCCTGAACCAATTAACATGTTCTATGATGGATTGAGCTAGTTTGTTAAATTAACTTCTGAAGATCCGATTAATTTACATTTAGTTTGTTTTAATTAGTGGTGACTTGTTGCTAAAAATCAGTTTAGCCCCAAATGGGGGTTTAGCGCAACGCGGGTTAACCCAGCAGGCAGGTTAAACATGCCAACTGTGATGAAACTAGGCATCTTTTCTAAATGCATGCTTGTACACTTTGGATTGAAAAGGCTCTGATATAATCTTAAAGTAAACATAAAGAATCTTTCATTTATATCTCTTGGAATCCCTGTATTTAGATATGTGGAGTGTGTGATATAATTGAAGTCCATCATCTTCTTTCACAATATTCGATTGCCAAACATTGTACAAAAAGGGCATCTCATAGAATCAAGAGTTAGATCTAAAGTCAAAACTGTTAAATAAACAAACTGGCATAATCTATCATAATGTTACAGTTATAATGAGAGAGTACCCAATTTCAATTATTTGCAAACTTCATCAAGACTGCAGTACAAATTATTTTAAAGATGTAATTGATAACTTCTGATTATCAGTTATTCCAAGTCGGATCATCGCTACAACACCATGCCAGACAACAATGATGTAACCATATACAATGAACACTGGGACATCATTACCAACAATATATCAACACAGCGTAAATAATATAAAAAAGAGGGTTATAACCACTGCAAGACATGCCCTCATCAGTTGGTGATTGATAGTGGATTTTACTTTGATAACCAACTTATCAAATCCATCTCTGATTACTTTACAAAAATCTTAGCAATTCTAAATAATTTCATATCAAATGAGCACCAACAGATGATTTCCACGACGCATGCGCAGTCCACATCTACTGTGGTTTGCCGGTCAGTGAAGCTGTGTACATAATGAAGTAGCATGGAACAAGGAAGTGCAATTGTTTGTAAATTACAAGTTGTTGTAGCAGTTTCATTTTTATTAAATATAACATAGAATTATTTTTACTAATAGATAATATTATTTGTATGGGGCAAGTTGACAGTTTATTTTTTCCCAAAAATAAATCATCAAGTTGGGAACTGTAATAGACATGTTATCTATACAGTACAACGTCTGTGTTAAGGTCAGCATTGGGACCACCGACCAGTGAATTGTGGCTGTAATTGAGGACTGGCTGCAATACAAGACAACCCAAATTTAGCTTCATTGAGAAGCTTGGTATTGAAATTTGAGCCATGCTGAAATAAATATTAGGTCTAGCACATGTTATAATCAGATTTAAATTTTAATTCACGGAAACATAATAAAAATAACAATACATCGCATTGTGATACATGTGTACAAATACCTAACATTATTGAACTATCTTTTTAAGAATGAGGTGATACCCCGAGAGCTAATCCTATTTATTATAATGTAAATCTTTATAACTTTGATTAATTTTGGTATGATTATTATTCATTCTAGTCACAGAATCCAGGAGCTAGGCTTGTCCAATTAGAAAATAGATATGGCAAAGCTACATGCACGAGAGATTCTAGATTATGAGCCAAGCTGTCGCCCAGCATTATCAGAAAGACTGACTTACGCAACTGAGTTACAAGAGGGAGACCACATCAACTGGTGTCATATTGGTTCATGGAGAGATGCTATCATTGTTGATGTAAAAACACAAAATGCATCTCTGGTAGATCTTACCTTGATCAGGTATGCTGTTTTTTTTTCACTTGTCATCCAACAGGTATCTAAATAATGTTGTATATAATGTTTTCATTGACAGAAATATCCTTATGGTTTGTAACAATGTGCATTTGGAGTACTGTGTTGTTTACCTGAATCTGCTTCTTTGATTACTTTTAATATTTGTAATACATTTCTATCAGTTTATAAAGGTGTTCATGATTTTTGAGTAAATTGTAATGTTTATGCATTTATAATAATAATGCATATTTATTTAGCGCCAGAACCGGGTAACTCTGTTCTGAGGTGCTGTACAGTATTATTTTCCCTGACTCGGACCGGACAGAGTATTATTCAAACACGGAGCCATCGTGTCCTGTCATGTTATTTAAACCAATCGCCAGATGACAATATTGCAGTGCCTGGAGCCTTGAACCTGCGACCCTTCAGCTACGAGTCCTATGCTCTTAACTAACTGCGCCATCACGTCTTGATTTTAGAATCTTTTAAAACATATGATGTAAAATTAAAATAACCATTTGAGAAGCAATTTGTTTTGGTAATCATAAACACAGATCGTTATTAATAATGAGCAAATTACCTGACACAGAGTCAAATTAATCAGTTTTCAATGATTCAGGTTGTCGTGGCTCTTTTAAATGCATTTCAGATAATGCAAAGAAATTAGCTGCATATTGTTATTGTGTTATGGATCTGTCAGGGCATAGACTATCATGTAATTGTTTCACATTGCCAACATTCAACCATTCCTGACTCATTTTCCCTGCATTTCACCAAAAGACGGACTGATTCTAACCAAGGTAAAAGGGGAATATAACATACCGTTCATCAACAGCATTTTACAATGGGATCACGTGGATATTATCATCATCCAATTAGCCAGAACCCATACTCTGCATGGGAATATTTGGATACAGTTTTGTTTTATTTCATTGTTGGGAATTAACAATAATGCTCAAGTTGTTGACTGGAAAACCTTGTTTCGGTGCAGAACTTGCGCATAATTCTTGCCGTAATTACGTACACCCTCCATGTATGACAGACTAACACAGATTTTGCTTCTAAGGTCCGCAAAAAGATCAAAAGCTATCTGTCACAACCTTTGATTTCCATTCGTAATTGCTTTAATGTTATAATTAATAACCAAACTTGTCTCAAATTCAGCGCTCACAATTGTGAGCGGTGATTTCTATTGTTTCCCCATTCAGTGACAAATGAATTTATTTCCACTTTACATGTATATACGTATATAACATTAAATGTAACGCATTAATAATAAAATGCTAAGAAAATGTAAATTTGGGGACCAGTGTTGCATAATATATGGTAACAATCTAAGCATCGTAGCTTTGCTGGTTATTTAAGTATTTGGCTTTAATTTGGCATTTAAATTGAGAACGAGATAAATTGTCAACATTCATTTGGGATCTTGGCTGTTTATTCTATATTTCTAGAAATGCATATAGAGTTAGCCTTCTTGTGAATTGCAATGGACATCTAGCAATGTGTATCATATCCGCTTGTCTTCTTTGATGTAAAACAAGATGATCTCGACTGAAATTTGAATTGGAAAGTATTTGCAAATGATGGGGGAAGTTTATTAGTTATGTAATCAAATATGAACAACAACGCTTGATGTTCGTACAAGGCATTCAATTTTTAAATTCGAGAGGTTTTAAAGAGTCCATTATAATTAGCATTATTAATGATACACAATGCCTGCTTCTGAAGGACGATGGAGCAGTGTAAAGCTATTTTATTAGCATTTTCCCACGCAAGTATGCCATAGGTACAGTGGGAATGTACTAATGCAAAATGCAATGTTTGCATGCTATCTCTAGGTAAGAAGTTCTTCACTTGCTTGATAAAAAATAGTGATCTCAACACTTTTGTGTTAACATGAGTGATATTGGTAATTGGTATTTCCATGTAACTGTAAGATGTTCGTTAATGTGAATCCCCAAAACTTTAGCAGATTTTTCCTCAAAGTCGTTACCTATTAAGTCCTGATAAATCACAATGTCTATGATTAGGCCTGATGACAATAAATTTAGTTTTCTTTGCATTTAATGACAGTTTATTAGTGCTAAACCATTTAAAAGGTTTAGTTAAATATGACACACGTATATCTTCTAAGTAGAGATGTTTCGCCAGTTTGTACAGTAGCTTATTTATCTTCACACCTTGTATAATGATCCTTTTGATCATTTGGTAATTGAAGGTGATAAAAGAGATTAATGAAGACTGATTCACTGTAGAAATAACTGAAATAATTTCGAAGTGGGACTGACCTGTCACCATCTTGGATTAGGCCACGTGGTAGCTTAATCCGCTTCTGCGTAGTGTTCAGGTGGGTCAGCATGATAATAATAATAATAAAAGTCGATTTTATTTCCCAGCAACAGGTTTCAGGTATGATCGGCGGCTTTGTAAAACAATTATCAAAAAATCTATGGCCTAATTGCAATAAAATAGATGTCTCAGTTTTATTTCTTTAAAAAACTGGACACATTTAGTTATGGTGTATAATGTGCACACCCCCCCCCAAACGATGGAAAACAGTGAAAAAAGGTGCGCATTATACATGGAAGATTATAGTAGTCATCTTGGAATGATTGATGCTGTCTGCACTATAATGTTTCAGTAGCCGTTTGGCTGATGATGAATTACAGACAAAATTTATAAATTAGTGGGATCGACTGTCAGCCTTGAAGAAGTACTCTCAGGAGAGGAGGATGGAAAGATACCGAATCATATACACCTGGAAAATTTTAGAAGGAATTTCCCCAAATGTTGGAATAAAATCATACACATCAACAAGGCAGTGTCACCTGTGCCTAGTCCCCTAAATAAAACAGTGTGGAACTGGTAAAAGTAGGGCAATCAGAGATGGGAGCCTTCAACAGCCTTCCAGTAAATATCTGGGGCGCCTCCATGGTCTAGCGGTAGCATGTTGGACCACAGATCACTACCACCCATGTTCGGATCCCAGCGTGGGCATATCTGAAGGTTGTTTCGTCTTTCACTTCGTCTTTGGAGGTCGATCGGCCCATTTAACCTACCTTGTGCACAAAAGTGGCCATAAAACATCAATCATCCAGTAAATATCCTTGGCCAGACAGGATGCTCATGACCAGCTTCAAGCACAAATTTGATAAACACCTGCAAAACATCCCAGACCGGACATGGGGTCAATTCCATTTTGTCAATTCCAATTCCACTCAATTCTATTTGGTCGATTCCACATCAAATTTATCACTTCCTATTATTTGTCATGCAGATAATTGTGCAAGTACTTTGTAATATGGGTCTCAGCCCTGTTAAGTACACAATAAAGCTTACCTTAAAAGTTATTTCAAGTAGGATTGTCATGGAAGAAATATTTCTGAATTAAAAAATTAAATGGTAAATTAATTTGTGGATTTACCTGTAATAGTTTTGTAGCAAACTTCAATTCCAAATTTATTGATTCCAATTCCATTTATTTAACTAAGCACTTTTGGAATTGATGGGCAATTCCAATTCCAGACAAACCGAAAATGCCAGGCTATACAATCAAAATGGACACAAACTCCATTACATCTATGAGGAGTTCCTGGGAAAGCTGAGCAATACAGCTGAGGTGGAGTCACCAACTTGACAGGAGAGATTATTCTTTATTATAAATCTTCACTGCAACAGTGGTGGACTATCTATGCATGGTTTTTGACGCAGTATACTATTTTTTTAAATAGGATCCCCTAAAACAACATTTGCTTACTACAAAGATTGTATTACCTGCAGATATGGATGCATTTTGATCAGCAGGAGAGAAATTTATTTTTGCTGATTTGTATATTAGTGTTGATACACAATAAATGACAATGTTAGGTCGCAGTATTCTTTTTGGATCCCTTTACATAATTACTTGAAATAAATGTGCATTTTTGTTTGTCATCTTCAGGTACAGCACCTCAGGTGGAATTGTGATGAAGATTAAAGAAGAAAGTTGGAAAATAGAACTGAAACAAGACAAGTTGTTTAGATACGAGTATTTGGACCACTGTCATCCACCAGGTGTCGTCATCATGCGAGCCAAGAAATGTATTGGTTATGGTGGATACAATGCACTGCGTAACAACAACTGTGATTTCTCTCGGTGGTGCAAGAGTGGCAAGCACACTTATCTGTGCATTAATGAGATGTTACTGTGTCCAATCATTGATGAAAGTCTGAGGCAGGAAAATGGCACATTTATGGTGATGGTCACCACAGTTGATGATCTTTATCAGGGTGATCACATCAGCTGGATGGTGACTACTAGTGACACAGATACTAGGCAGCAACAGGGCTGGCGACATGGCATCGTGACTGAAGTCGACCAAAAGGTTGTTGAGATTATTACGATAATGGATACGAGTATGAGCCTTGAAATTGTCAGGTTTACGTCACTTGACTTCACGGATCATCTTGTTCATCGTCTCATCTATGAGAGCTGCCACATGCCAGATGTTGTCATTGATAGGGCCCATTCCAAAATTGGAAGCTTGATCCTTCTTGATGAATGTTATACCTTTGCCAGGTGGTGCAAGCTTGGAAACCCCAGAGATTCAGACAGCGTAGATAGAACCATTCTATCAACTGATGCACCACTGCCTGATTCATCGACAACTGATCAGAATTCTAATTCATACATACAGGTAACAGAATCGGTAGCTCGTAGTGCAGTAACAACTACAGCCAGGACGGCCGAGGGTATCACAGCCAAGTTATCCATTCAAACAGTGGCCCAACAGAGTTCTCGGGTTCTTGTCCGAGGGGCAGCTGAGGGGGCGGCTGCAGTTGCAGCTGTTGGGGTTGAGGCAGCTATGTTGGCCATTGATGTCGGTCTGACCTACAGAAGTTTCAAAAGAAGGGAAATATCCAAGGACAAATTGCTTGAGCAGAATATTCAGTCATCTGTGCGTAGTGCCTCAGCAGCCTCTGGCAGTATTGGTGCTGGTGCAGCTGGTGCTGCCATAGGCACACTGGTATTTCCAGGCATTGGCACTGTGCTTGGAGGCATTATTGGTGGTATTATTGGTGGCATCACCGGTCAAATTGGTGGACATTATGCTGGTAAGGCTATAGCATCAGCTGCCAAACGTCCGTACGAAAACATCTTCGTCGAAACTGAAGCCATCAGAGAAATGAACGGGTAAAAAACATTTTGATGAAGATCGTATTATTTGAATGTTACGCACAGGGTCAGCTTAATAGAATGATTTAAATCGGTTATTTTTTATGTTAAGCACTCGCACCATGAAAGGTACACACAGCAAATGATATTTGAAGCTTATTGTGATCTTTCTCTTCGATTCTGTTTTAAATGACTGAAGGTGATGGAAGTAAGGCATATACAAGAAATTAATTGATTGATGTGAAAATGTGATTGTAAAACAGTTAGTGTTATTTTCCTATGATGTCCCATGCATGCTAATTTTTAAGCTACTCACCTTCATTAAAAATAATAACAGGCTGACTGACAATTTACCCCCAAAACGTGGCAGACTTGTTTTTTGTGTGTGACACGTAAAACGTGAGATAAAGCAAGAGACGGGTAAGAAACTGAAATTATTGCCATCACTGACTTCTGTTTATGATGACCCATTTGCTGCATTTATTTTTGTTTGTTTGTTGTTGAAAGTCCAAATATCTGTCATTCCCTAATTCAGTTTTGATGAAAGATTCTATATTATTCACTTGATTATTCAATGAAATGCTTCTGTGACCGTTTGTTCTGAATTATGGGCCATACTACTGTAGTTTGTGGTAGACTGAAAGCCGCAAGTGTTGTGTTTAGATGCACATACACAAACGCGCAATGGTCATCTAAGAACGGCGCAGTAGAACTGTTTATCCTCAAGATACATAGACTGATGTGTACACTCATGGCAGTCGGCCACTACAACATATAATTGTTTATAAGTAACACATTAGAGTAAGGCCTTCAGATCAAATTAACACCCTCTGACAGTTGATCTTTCAGGAGCTGACTGGTTGACTTAGCCATACATGAGGGATAGTTTCATTGATGATATAGTATTGTGGATTGTATGTCATTTACTGGTTGCTGGAAATGGTATTCTTGCTCAGGAATCGGTGATTAGTGATGTGTGATTACAGAGGTCCATACCTGGGAGGGGGGTGGTGCTTCTGAAGTCAGTAACCTAAACTAACCTATTGTATCATTAGAACATCGGGGCAGAGATTCACAGGATTAATCAACAACAACAAAATTACTGATTTAGAGCTCAGAATTGGAAATATATGGACGTCAGGGTTGTGTGTTTGAATTGTTACAGTGATGAACGTATAACTGGATATTGCTAAATGAATAATTAAACATGTTTCCATTCTTGGTTTGACATTCCATAGACTCTGTGACATTCCATAGCTTCTGTGTGGCACTCATTATTGCATCTGTCATTTGAAGGGTGAATAATCGAAGTTGTGTACAATTTTCGCATTCCTGCACGAATTCTGTTTATTATAATACATGTTGAGGCAGTATTTTTGTATACTTCACCAGCAGAGGTACTTATTTAATGATGCAGATATTATAATATCAGCCGACTAGAGTTCTCTATTTAACCCACACAAAGCATATTGTTGAGGACTAGATAACCTAACATTGTTCAGTATTAACCTGTGACCTGAGAATTCGTTGATTGGTTAATTTTATGATGGCAATAAAGATTCTGGTATAATTATAAATACAACTGTTACATGTCATAACAGTATTTATATCTTTATGTTTAAACTTTCCTTTGTCTGGTTCACATTATAATAGGTATCACCTTCTGTTTTTAATAAACCTCGTTGATCCGTAATCCTTTCCCTTGTATTCCTTTCACCTGTAGCAATTTACGGGCATCATTAGCACATTATCGATGTTCTGTTTTGTGTGTGTGTGTGTGTGTGAGTGTAGTTCCTAGCTAAAATGGAAATTATATTGGAGCGATCAAAACAGATTGGTATATTTTGTTTTGTTGACGTATATATGTTGTATGTAATTAAACCCCTCCTGCACACACATATTTGATTAAAATGGTCTAGGGTAATTTTCTTCTCGGTAATGTTGCTTCTGATTTAATTCGACGATGAAATAAATAGAGTATTGGAGTTGAGAACATCGCATGGGTTCACAGTTTGTGGCAGTATAGAGTGTACAGGTTGATCATCTCCAAAAATGATATATGACAGGCTTCAACATTATAATTAAAGTGACCATTTATTATAGCAAATTAATGAAAATGAGTTTATGTAACTGTGTCTGCTAAATATATTCCCACAATCAGCTGTCTTAAAATGCCCATATATATATATATATATGTGTGTGTGTGTGTGTGCAAACGAACATAAATATCATTTACACATTTAAGAATGAAACCAACTCTTAGAGCTACATCTAAGCACATCACATGATATTTAATTAGATAAGATATGGAGTCTTCTCTAACTTAATTTGAAATCGACCAATTCATAAAAATACGTAGCAGGCTGCAATTGGAAAATAATAAAGTATTAAGTGAGATACGAGTAGCAACAATAGATCATTTTCCAAATGCTATTATATATTACGTCATCCGATTTGACTACATTGTGCTGCCCTCTAGCCGGTGATGTAGGAATTTCAGTGAAACGTTTCCACAAAATACTATGCTTTCTGTTTCCGGGTTGAACCTCTGTACGAGTATAACGTTTAGCCGGAGTGTTTGAGCGCTTGCAGCTTAATTAGTTGCGGATGTTCACTATCTGACCAATGTTCTGCCCCAGATCAGAAATTATTGACATTGGGCTTCTATTCCAAACTGGTATTCTTTTTCATGGAATATCAAAATAAATCGAATTTCCATCTAATCGCTCAGTAGGCATACACTATCATCTACGCGAGCTGGTTCTGTCTTAGGAAATGTGATAATAATTGTCTTCGTTAAGCTAAGATTCCATATAAGTTGTTGGATCCATAGCATAATCAGGAATAGATCCCGACGAGGAGTATATCACAGTCTAGCCAACAAGTTATTATTACAGGTGTATGGATGGAAGTTCAAAGATTATTTATTATTCGGAAGATCCGAGAACAGTTTGCTGATCACGTGCTGTCCTCTGTGGAGGAAGATCTGGCGAACAATTGTATGTTTAGAGAGGTCATTTGACCAAGATAACGCATAGCCCGTGAATGCTTTCTGAGCTACTTTCCTTGGCAAACCCCTGCTCGTGTTCGTGTCTTCTTTTTAGTCGCATGCAGCCTCTATGGAATCTTAGCGTTGGTCTTTTTGTTCTCTTATAGCTGTTGATACATTGTTTTTTTGCTGCTTTTGCTTGCATTTCGTGGAGAAACCCCATTTATTTTAATTTTATATGCCCATCGTCCCTCCTGGGACTTAGGCCGTTGACGACAGTCTTCCAGAGTCTTCTGTCCTGGGATTCATAAGACATCGTGATAAAGACCCTTCTTCTTCCAGAAAACTGTTCTCTATAGATTCTGTTCTGAACTTTCTATAACGAGTAGGCTTTTTGCGAGATGGGGGTGCCCAACCATCCTCCTTTCTCATTGGGGCTTGGGACCGGCCAAGGCGGATTTATTTGCTTGCATTTCGGAGAGAATCCCCAGGCTGGCGTTTAATCAGCACAGCCTTTATGTTGGAGTGGTTGAGACCCTCCCCCCTACCACCACCACTCACAGGGGAGCAGTACAGAAAGATGGAGCCCAAATACCCTGAGCGTAGTCACTGCCAGAGTGTTTTACATCCTCAGGGGTCTTTAACGTCCCCCTTTATTTTAATCAATTCAGTGGAGACGGCAGCGCCATTTAAATTGGTCGGCAACCCACGACGGTGTGAGCCGAGAAATTAATCTCTGGAAAAGGTTAGACCTCTTGCTGGGTTGGAACAAAGTGCCGGGTGATTAACCGCTAGGTTCACCGGAGCTCACTCAGCTTTGATAGCGCAGTTAGTTAGAGCGTAGGACTCGTAGCCGAAGGGTCGCGGATTCGAATCTCCGGGAGCTGCAATGTTGTCATGTGGCGACTGGTTCACTCATCCATAAAAAATGAGTACCTGACAGGACGCGATGGCTATGTGTTTGAGTAACGCTTTGCGCCTATAATGGCAGCATGCGTTGTATGCTCCCTTGTGAGTTGAGATGTGTGCTGGGTGGAAACAGGTCTGAGTCAGGGAAAAAAATACTGTACAGCGCCTCAGAACAGGGTTACCTGGTTCTGGCGCTATATAAACATGCATTATTATTATTATTACAGGGTACTGTGGTCTATTAGAGTGCGCCGTGGCACTCGAAGTTCATGTTAGAATAATACCACGCCATCGGTATAATAATTGTTGTCATTCCTCAAGCACGACAGCAGTTAGTATATATATATATATATATATATATACTAGTTGTTGTCCGTAGAGAGGAACAAATGTAGACATAATTAAGGGACTTTGAAATAAATCCAAAGTATAACATTCCGAAATCATAATTAAACGATACATGTATTCATTCACTGTAGCATAAACGTTTATATAGACTATAGCATATATATATATATATATATATATATATATATATAACAAATTACATACGATTATTTGAAATCTAGCAAATACACCAAGTCACATGCCAAACATATATTTAGAATACATAATAATTTTTAGAAAACGTAATCATTCCAGCATTTGCAAGAAGATTTACACGTTAAGGATATAAAGTAAATTATAATAATATGAAACTAAACCTACCCTAGGAGTCCTTCAGAAAGTTAATAAAATCCAAATATAATGCTATAAATTAATGTAGGTATCTCTATGAAGCTAGAAACCTATTTTCTTTTAGCTGAGTTATCCAAACACCCCTTCTATATAACAATATATATATATGTGTGTGTGTGTGTGTATGTATGTAAATCAAAGCTCAGTTCACAAGTACAGAAATATTCACTCGGTATACAAAGTGAGTACTGCGGTTGTACAACTTGTTAAAGATTAATTCAATAACCCAGACTTGTTTCAAATATGACCCAGGCAATATTCAGCTCCACTCAAAATATTTTGGTCCTCAAAATACATACTATACAAAATTGACAATTCAAACATAGGGTAAATGATGAAATGATACATAATAAATACAATAACAAATTATCTATGTATCTGACAAATGCCATTCGTCTGATATGATCGAATGCTACTAATTTTGTTTTAAAAACCTAATTGAAAGTAGAACGTGAAGAGATTAATTCAAGCCAATTATAATTATAGCAACTGCTTTAATCGTTCATAACTAATTGGACAATAGGTGAACAAATTGTCGCAGCTTCATCTGGAAAACAGTATTTTGTACTAATTAATAATTGTACTTTCTGATGTAAATTTGATTTGTGATGTGAGAAATTTGTAACCCATTTCCCATATCGGTCTGTTGGAACAAATTGACGTTTGGATCTTCGAGATGGCAAATAGCAAAGGGACAATCGACGATTCATCCCATAACATCATATAATCATGAGCTTGTGTACCGATGTTCTAATATTGTCATCTTCCTCACAGTTTCCTGTAACAAGTTATTACATGTACCGAGTTCAGTAACTACATGTGGTTTGAATGGCGTCGGCTTTAATGAGGATGACACGATATCAAATTTATTGACAATGTCACTATCAGAAGTGGTGTACAGAAGATTTCCTCACCATGAGGTATTGTTTTGTTCCCTTTTGGTCTAAGATGGGAAAGATTCTAGAGGGGACAGAGCCGAGATATAACAATAGAGTGCGATGTAAAGTTCTTTTACGTCCCACTACTATATCCCCTCTCTTGACAACGTAAACTGGGACATTTGGGTGTTGGTGACCTTTCATAATGTATATACAGTATTCCCATTTGTTTGCAAGCTTTTGTTTGCCTTGGATATCAACTTTGCGGACTGACACTCTATCACCTGGTTCTAACAGTGATTCTCTAACCTTGAGGTCATAATTATGTTTAGATTTTTTGCAGCTTTGTTAGCATCTCTACTGGCAAATATCATAGGTTATAGATATTCTTTCTTTCATTTTACGAATATATTCGGGAAATTCTGGCTTTTGTTGTCTCTGGGACGAACACCTTCCGTGTTGCAACCCCCAATTTGTGGAATAGGTTGCCAGCAGATATTAAAAATGTGTCGTCTCTTGAAACTGTTAAATCCGTTCTAAAAATATACCTGTTCAGGGGAGGTTGCTTTTACAGATAAATAATAATTATCTTTTAAATCTCGTATAGGGTTTTTACAGACATATTATTTTGGATATTATTATATTACATATTATTTGTACAGTGCCTTTGAATCGCTCATGCTGTAAGGGTGCTTTATTAAATATATCTTATTATTATTATCTACATTAACATCAATTGGTAGTCTTGGGTATGCGGAATACAAAATGTGAATAACCAGTATTTTGTGTTTTGTACTATTGTATGAGTGCACTAAAGAAGGAACATAAGGCTTCCATTCAGTCTTTTGTACTGTGGTGAGAGTTCCGAGCATGCGCAGCAGAGTCTGATTGAAACCTTCCATCATTCTAATTCCCATTGGCTGATAACTAGTTGTTCGACTTCTCTTTATGCCAGTGATCTTGTGGCTGTGTAACATGGATGGGAAGTCATAGTGAACCATTGTCATACAGAACTCTTGTCGTATAGTTTGGGCAGTTTGATTTCTAGTGGGAGTAGCAACGGAACAACGAGTGAATTGAATAGCGATGACTAAATTATTTTCATGGCAACATTCCGATTTCTCGAGTGACAAATGGTCCATGCAAACCAATTCCATCGGGTTTGTTGAAGTTATATTTATTAGACCTGCACATCGCTTATCAATTGTAGATTTACGCCATACACAACGAGTACACTTCTATATATATTATTGTACATCAGATGCCATTCGTATCCAACAAAATCATGCTCTCACTAAGTCGTTAACTCTATCAAAGTGAAGATGACAATTTTCATCATAGAGACCACGAAGAATCTTCCTCGGCAGTGAATGAGGCAGGAAAAGTTTAAATGTGGGTTCATCACTAAGTGTATATTTTCTATATAGAATTCCATCTTGGAAACAACTAAGATCCCATTCCTGCAATAATGATATACCCCTGGCGATAGTGTGTCATGTGGAGAAGTAGGCTTTTGTTCCCACTTTATCCATTGAACTACAGGACCAATTACGTCATCGTTTGCTTGTCATTCAATTCAATCTGCCTTCTCAATGTCAGAGTCCTCTTAATGGAATATTTTCAGAATATTGTATTTTTTATTGTGGTCAATATCTGCGTTCATCATGCTTATTGATTCGACTAATGAATGTAGGGGAGCTTGCTTGGGTTGACACAGAGCAGTGATAATTGATGACTTCAAAGGTATATTACTGGGAATTCAAGACAAGTTTGCTCGTAACGAATACTGAAGCCGTACGAAACAAGATTGGCAGTCCAACGACGACCGGTTGCATTTAAGTTTACTATTGTCATGACATAAGTTAATGGATTGTTATCTGTATGCACCTCATATTTATGTCCATATAGGTAATCATGAAAGTTATCACTGACATCCTACTTTAATTCAAGAAATTATAACTTGTGAGTGGGATAGTTCCTTTCGGAAGGCTTCAAACCACGACTAGTAAATGCAATAGGCATTTGTTTGTTTTCTTTGGTCTGATATAAAACAGCACCAAGACCATTTATACTTGCAGCACTGCGTACAGTCAAAGGTAGTGAGTAATCAGCGTATGTTAGACCAGGAGGATTTGACAAGATAATTCAGATTTAGTGCATTTTCGAATAATGTTGAATACATCTTCTGTAGCAACCCGTGAAACTTAAATATTGACGCACTCCTTTCGCAGACGCTAGACTTTGTCTGGATCAATTCTAATGCCATCTTCAGAGATTACATGACCTAAGTAGTTAACACTGTTTTGTTCAACTTCAAACCACAGCTATTCAACCGTTGAAATACCCTGTCAGTGTTAAATATGTTTTTCTGTGTTGGCAAAAACATAATAACATCGTCAAGATAAAGACAGGACTATTTCGTGGACAAATCATGTAAGCAACGCTTGATCAGAAGCTAAAATGTACCCGGAACATTTGTAAGTCCACATGCCATTTTGTTGAACTCAAAGAAATTGAACTGATCAACTGAAAAAGCTGCTTTGGGCTTGTGATTTCCATCAATTTCTACCTGATGATAACCAGAACGTAAATCAAACCCATGCAAGGATTACTTTGCAACGGTGGGAAGCACATGTGCAGGATATACACCCTCCTTTATCAAAGTTTGAATCTCGTAGTTCTCTGCTTCATACGGAGTATCTTTCTTGTATTCGCCTCTGGTGAAAATGTGTAGTTTTGGAGCATAGACAGATGAAAAAAAGTTTCATCCATCTTACGACGTGGCTGATTAGTAGCTTCACCGTCTCCATCCTGATTAGACTTTGAAACGAGGCGGAAGGCTGATTTGTAAAAATAATCTGTTAGTGTGGGAAATATATGCATTCAAATCACGTCATCACCGGTGATTTCTACTTGGGTTAAATAGACATTGGTTCATTCACTGTACAGTTTGATTATATCTAAACTAGAATTCCTAATGGAAGTAGAAATTAAGATACTAGATTTAACACCGGTCACTCGATAAGAAGAGGCCGTTGTAGATGCTGATGACTATGTTGAAGAAATAAACCAGCGAATTCACACTAAATACGTATACCATATTCGCTCAAATTGACATCCAAGCTCCAAAAGACGCCTCTACGAATTTGAAAAACACACAAGTATTAGGAAAGCGTCGTGTAAATGTCCCTAAACTGCAAATTGTCTAGTTATGCTGAAAACATTCTCACGTGGAACGCATTCCACTATCATTTCTGTGCTGCAATTCATAACGATGAAAATTTGGATTGAATACAAATGGTTCAGTATTTACTCGCCAATATGAAAGGTGAAGCTACTTGCACAGTTGTTGCTTACTAATACAAATATTAATACAAACTACGATGAGACCCTGGATTTACTAAGAAAACTCTCAATTGATAGTTGTCTAAATGAAAGCAGTATGGCAACTTCCATCACGATCTGATGATTTGATCAGCATCAAAACTTCTATGACAACATGGAATCAAACATTAAAGGTATACGTTAATTAGGCAAGACAGAATATGCATATGGTGATCTATTAATCCCCTTGATATTTGAAAAACGTCTCATCATGGTGAAAGTGCGGACTACACGAGATCATGGAGATACAGAATGGACGCTGAGGCTATTAGTGGATGCTTTATACAATGAAATACAAGCGAAGCGAGCATTGATTGCAACATAAAAAAATGGAGAAGCGATCATCCTCTAGTGAAATTACATCCTCCTTGTCTTCACCATATTTGGGTGAAAAGAAGTTCACTCCTAGCCATAGTAACCATAACTACAAATTGTGCATATACTGCAATGGATAACATTCTCATAATGAGTGCACGATGATGAATGTCGTACCAAGGATCGTTGGCAGATGTGTCGTGAAAAACATCACACATCACCCTATCTTGGCAATAAGCAATCCGATGAAAGGGAAACAAACATACTATAACCCAAGACCAAATACAGCTCATGTAACAGCGGCTCCAATGAATGCATCTAGTCATCCTACAGTTCCCATATTACTCAAGACGGCAACAAGCAATCTCCCTATTGACAACAAAAAAGGTTACCGTCAGCATACTCTTAGATGAGAGTGTTTAGCTTACATTTGTTACAGAGTCTACAATCAGGTGCATAATTGTCGACAAGTCAAGCGTTACTAGCGAGTGTATAAAGATCACATCACTTTGGCACAACAGAACCACAAACCAAGCTGGTTAACGTAGTACCACTAGAACTAGACACAACATCTGGTGACACCCCAATGTGTCGAGAGGTCATGGTCCAACAGCAGTTCCATCTAAACTCGGAAATCAGCTCCGAATACCATGGTTATGCAAGACATTAGTCTCACACATGCATATGATCTGTCAGCTCAATCCTGGAATCTGGTAACAATCGGAGTCAAAGATGGCCCAACTGATGAATAATATAAATATGAGAAATATAGTAACGGTTATCAGAAACGAGAAAAATGGAAGATATTGCCATGGAAACATAATCATGATCCATTGCCGACAAATTACAACGTGTGTCGCCTGAAGAGTCGATCAAAGACTAATATATTCAAACCTAAACTAGCATGATAGGAATTAAATTAAATTCCTATATTTATCAGACTACGTGGAGCCAAATGGTATATACAAGGTCTATAGATTCAAATTTGTATTATTCGGCTCAGTGAGCTCACCATTTATATTAAATGCTGTTGTCAAGACACACCTGGATAATCATCCCAGTCCAGTAACGATAGATTTCCTGAGCAATACATATACGGACAATGTTATCTCTGGCACAGATACAGAAACAGATGCTATAGCATACTATGGAGAATCAACTGAATTGAACCTGAGATGCTGGAGCACAAACTGTAGCACACTTCAGTCAATAGCAAATAATGACAACAATCTTGATTCCAGCACCTTAATGAAAATTTGTTGGTATGACATGGCAGCGAAGAACTGACATGGTCGCCTATCTACCTATACAAAAACATTCGGCTGTATTCGCCAAACGATATGTTGATTGGCCAATATGCGATATGTTTAACCGAGCAGTGCTAGCTTGTCAAGCAGATAATATTTATCATTATGTTAATATACCAACAGTCAACATTATCATAAGATCCAGACAAAACACACACACATATATATATATATATATATATATATATATATATTGATGTTTACGTGTGCTTCTACCAGGGCGGTACACCTAGAAATCCTAACTGACATAACAGTTCCCTACCCCAACAAATGATAGCCGATAACGGATCTACTTTCTTCTCAGATAATTAAAAATGACAGACTAAACAAATATCTAACTAGCAGGAATGTTGAGTGGAAATTCATCCCAAATCGCGCCCCCTAGTGTGGAGGAATTTATGAGACTCTGGAATTGCTAAGACTTTACTGAAAAAGGTCTATAGGTCGAGCTTTAGTAAATATAGACAACCTGAACACGGTCATTGTTCAAATCAAATCCCAGATGAATGAAAGACACTCGACATATGTGTTATCTGACATAACAGATCTCAAACCACTCATACCTTCGATATTACTGTATGGTCGTACAAAAACAGTAGTCCCGCATTAAACAAATTAGTGAAGATGAACTAAATGACTCAGTTTACAGCTATGATATAGTGGTTCTGAAGGAAAAAAAACCCAGACAGACGTCTTGACTTACTCATGAAACATTGTCGGGATAGGTGGAAGTCAGAATATCTCAGCAGCATGCGAGAAGTACATAAGGCTTATGAGAAGAAACGAACACTCGGACAATGGACAAACGCAGTCAAAGTTGGTGACATAACTAAGCGTTAATGGTAGCCATTAGCAGTTGTGACCAACTTCAACCATGTACACGAGGGATTTCCCCTTCTTGAATATTGGTATAACTTTGGCGTCTTTCGATGATTTGTGAACTAGGCTTTCACAGATTGAGTTCCGGAATATAATAGTGATCGGTACAACCATTGTACTGCTGCATTCGCTGGACAATCGTGGGTAAATCTGGTCTGGACAAGGTGACGTGTCTAGCTTCATAATTGCTAGCAGCATCTCCACATCAGCCTCAGTGATCAGCAGCATGCTGTCTAGTTGTCTAGTTGGTGTTCAAAATACCTGTCTTCAAGCTGTGGTGATCGGTCTGCGTTCTTTCTAGTGAAAGGCGATCCAAAATAATTAACAAATAACTCAGCCTTTTCTTCGCCTTTTGTGTTAGCTACCCAGCCTGGTATTGGATCATTTATGGACAGCATTATTATTTCTGGTCCGATTTGACAAAACTGCAAGCTGGTATGCAAAGGCAATAATGAGATCTAACCAAATACATTAAGCGACTGGGCATATTATGAAAGCCAATGTGACCAATAATTGATTTTCTTAGGTTCTTATTTTAATCCACTACGTTAGTGATATATACATTGAAGAAATGACTGCTGCTTTCGCTTTGCCTGTCAGACGTTTTCTTTTTTGTATGTTTTTATCGAGAGATATGTTCAAAGCAAATTAATTATACTAGATTAGATACCAAGGAAAACGTGTCATTAAATCTAGGTAGTGTGGTAAGTCCACGTACAGTTCTCCGGAGATATTTTATTAGCATACCCATTGACGCAAATTAATTATATACATTGAAGTATATTATACATATGATGTTGATTTATAGGCTTTGTCGTTGCATACATTAAATTATTATATCTATAACAAAATTTGCAGTCCAACTACAAAAGTCTTTACACCATACAGTCCAACAACAAATAATAGATTTGGAAGACTATAAGACTTTAGAAACATTTTACACATTTGGGTTGTCATTAAAGAAATCATACCATACAATTTGACTCTCCAATGTGAATGTTTATAATATTATCACTAATTTTAAATATTATCTAGAGGACACCATAACTAAGCAACTTGTCAATTACTCTTGGGATAGCTTATGAGCACATCCATTGATGCACATTAATAATATCCAATGTGGTATATTATACATATGATATTATATCATAAATTGCATAGGCAACTCTATCAAACAATTCAATGATTATATCCAAAACATGGCTGGGAGTCAAACTTCAAAAGTATTTACAATAAACTATACAACCAACAATAAAAGCTGTATAAGAATATGAAAACTTAAAAACATGTTTCATGATTTTCATGATATTGAAAGAAATAACATCTACAAGTTGACCTTCCGATATGAATTGTCATAATGTTATCACTAATTTTAATATTATTTATATAAATAAGGGATTTCGGGATCTTTGGATGACTACATTCAGTGACTACTACACTTATGTTTAAACGACATTGCTGTGTTAAGTTTGTGTCTGATGCTATCACCTGTGAGATATAGATTAGTCAGTGCCGCATCATTTTCAAACTCTGCACTATTGCCTATCAAACTCTTTCTTCTGGAAAACCTTCAAATCAATTTTCCGTGCTTTCTTTAACACCCAAGCCCAGAGAGCTCCGTCCATTTGGTTTTCACTTGTTGTCTGTTCCCAGGGTTAAACCTCATGCTGGGACTCGTGCTTTTTCAGTTGTTGTCCCTACTGTTTGGAATTTATTCTCTGAACATGTTAAATCACAAAATAGCAAAGTTTCTTTCCATCACCATTTGAAAACTCACCATTTCAGATTCGTTTATCCTTCCTAAGTTTCCTTGCCATATGATCATTTCTTTATGAACTTTGCATCGTACCCGGACTATGAGTTTTCCCAAACTCTGTAATAGGTGTACCACTGAGCTTGATTCTTTTCGAGGATATTGCGCTTTATAAGTTTTGTCATTATTATTATTATAATTTGATTGTATAGAATCAACGAAGTCTAACATATTCTGTACAAATAATTTTGACCAATACAAAACAATATGTATCGATACCCTTTGAAGTTTCCACTAAATGGTCTATAAACTCTGGAAACAAGTCACTTGGGATATATATTAACACCCTTAAGACTAGGAGTCTCTCCGACTCACCAGGTACAACCTTTGTAATGTTCATGTAGAAGTGCGTGACATCTTCATAATGCTTTACAACCTTCATAACACTGACTGATGGTACAACTAACCCACCATAATATTTTTATGAGTAACAAGGCACTTGTACACTCTGAGGCAGATCTCACCAATGCCAATGAACACTCTTTGCATGACACATATCTGGTTACCTTCCATAGCAAAATTGACGTAGCTGTTAGTAGAAATGTTTCTACGGTCTGAACATTCTCCCATCTTAAAGCACATTTTAAAATTTTTACCAATAGTGTCCCGCTGTTGAAAACATCGAACAAATAAACAATCATTGAAACAAAATTAGCAGTACCCAGCCAATTGTTAAAATCCTCACAACCAAGCTAAAAAGCATATTTTTAAGCATAAGTAAAACTGGCACTGAACGTTTGTGCTGCTCTTTTGACATTCAATTCATTTTGTTGAAATTTAATATGTTTGATCGTAAGTTTGTTGGCTGCATGACATCCTTCTGTTTCCTGAAGTTCCTGGAGATGGACCATATCACGCCACCTTAGTGTCTCTTGTAGGGCATGCAATGGTCCCCTTACCTTTTTTTTCAAAAGATGACAAGGATCAAAGAATATATAAACATTCAACCGGATATGTACTAACCAAAAGATGTGGAAAACCGCATCAATAGTATCTGGCCCCCGGTTACATCCAAACAATGATACTAATTTGACCTGCTTTTGACGATATACAAGTTTCAAAAGCACCCCCCCCCCAGCCAGAATACCCGCCTCTACAAATGGCCTGAAATGTATTTTATGTATATTTTATTTTGACTAAACAAGGTAGATACTTTAATGACATGTGTTTTTGTAGGTTTTCATATGTGGGGAATTAAATGTCACATTCAGTTTTGAGATCAAATGTCAAGAAACTGCTTGCAACTCATATTTATTACAAAAATGGTCGTCTTTAAAGTTGAATAATTAGTTGACTAGAAATGATTCACGGTTCCCATCCTTACCCGTTAGGAAGATAGACCGCACATTTTTTAAAGCCCAGATGAACCCTACATATGATTTAAAGGTCGGCAGGTAACATTATTATATAATGCTTTATTCTGTATACACAAAAGTAGATTTGCACACATGAATTTATTTCTGGTCATCATGAGTGTTCCGGTAGTTGTTGGCAAGCTCCCTGCATGTCCACAAGTATATGCATTCCATGCGGATATTCCTTCAATTGGAGGTTTGGCTCAGGCACCCCTTCGTACAACCACGTGACGTTACCTCCCTGCAATATTTCGGGATAGGTGGCAGAGAGAGTAGCCGTGTCACAAACTGATCGTCCGGGTGCATCCATCCTATATTGATCACTGGAGGAAGATCAGGAAATCGCGAGTGTGCTTGGTTCCAGACACATGCTTGATAGTGGGAACGCACGATGTGAAGCCTAGCCGCATCTGAGCTTGTGAACGACCGATATAAAACAACATAACTCGTGCTTTGTTACATGTATAGATGAGATGTTCTGCTGATATAGCTATGTTTTTGGTGAAAGTGTCCTTGCAAATAAGGCCAATGAAAGATGTTGGAATACCGTCCATGTTGTTTTCTCACCATGGCCACTGAATTGAGACACACTGTCGCAGCCAATTATGGAATGGAAGGCAAGTGGTGTGTCCACTTGATCAGGAGATAGCAACATGCCAATTTCATGTACTGGGAAATACTTTGCAGCCTTCGACGTCCCAGCTTTCATGTAGAGACGTGTACATGCCATGCTGTCATAGTGTGCTATAAGTAGAAGAAGCACATATATGCACTGACACAACTATCGTTTTCATATCAGCATGGATGCAGTGCAAAATCAGCCGGGTATCAACTTCTTCGTGTTCAACTATCGGAGAGGAACATCGAAATCTGGATTAGATGACTTAACAGTGGTCGCTTTGGCTATTACAACCACTAGTTCATCTGTCGGCTGTGTTAAATCAGTAGAGCGAAATATGTTTTGTTTCCTTCGAGTTCCATAAAGCTAGACCAGTTATATGGAGAAGAACTGATGCATCGTTTACTATTTTACAACGTGGCTTGCCCTTGGAAGGTTGCAAGACTTCACAGATAGAGGCACTCGTCTTGGCCTTATACAGTTGAATGGGTAATTTTAGATCCAGGTGCTGGTCACTAGTCCTTTGCGTTTTACTACGAAGTTGCCTTCTTGTAACTCTAGGAGGACTTCTGGTGGGAAAACCGATATATCAGCCAGGTACACAGCACCCCATCTGGCGTAGTTAAAATGATTGTATCTGAAAAGGAATGGCCTCATACGTTTTAACGCATATAGATGGAGATACCATGATCTATCACGTTGCTCTATTGTGAAGCAGAGTAGGATAGTAACCATAGACATATAGTCCTACCATAATTCAACATTCGGGTGATCAACTGCAAGAGTTGCAGCAAACTCTTTCATAGACTGCTTAAGTCGGTCGGTAGTCAGTTTATCGACCATCTGTACAATGTGATCGGCGTTTATGGATGAGCAATGTAACATTAATCCCATCCAGGTATGTATAGAGAAATTGAAATATATGACAAAGAGCTTGTTGGGTAAGTTTGTGAGTACTGATGGCACGTGCGTATCCCTTTCCTACTATGACTTGCTACGCAGAATTGGCTCCCAAAATATCGCATTCTACCCATAGCTCGTTCAAACCAGACTCACTCATGTGCCATCCTATTACACCCAGAACGTTCTTGGCAATGTGAAGTCCTCCAAGACAAGGTATAAGAATGTCCTTGTATTCTTCTACCGACCACTTCAGTTTCACTAGTTTCTGATAAAGTGTCTTATCCACCGCCAAAACGACATTCTGTTCCTACAATTTGACCACAGGGAGCACTCGCTTGGCGACTGTGTTCAACATATCGAGTTCATATGCAGGAGCCTATATGATAGGTAGGTACCCTACTATAGTTTACTCCCAGTTGACTGTACTTGCCTTTTGGTTGTACAGTGTCCAGGAAGGCGTTGGTTTCTGAGATGATCGGGACAAGATGAAGGTTGCAATTGCATGCACATTCTTGTACTGAACGACATTCCTCGGGTGACTGTAAAACAATCAGCTGCGATTACACCGCTGAATGGACGCTCTTTGATTCCTCTGTGTGCTGCAGGTATAATGCCAATCATCGACTCGGGCATGTGTAATGTTTCTGTCTTGGAAATTGTGATTCCAATGGGGTGGATCTTTAATATTTAATATTTGGTCGACGAATTATTCAACCTTAAAAACGACGGTTTTTTCAATAAATATGGGTTTCAACCGGTTTCTTGACATTTGATTCCCCATAAATGAAAACATACATAATCACATTTCATTGAAGTTTCTACCTTGATTAGTCAAAATTATATGTACATAAATACATTTCAGCCCGACGGGATGACCATGTTGGATTTTTCAATTTTGAGTTTTTATCGACCATACAGCAGATTTGAGGTCAGCACCCCTCAATACCCATAACAAATCATTCTCTGATCACTATACAAAACTTAGCTATTGTAAATCATTTCATAACAAATGATGACTATTTATTCAACGTATTCTTAGTATTAAATCAGTATTAGCCATGTTTTTACATTTTGTAGATTTGAGTGCAGGTGGGGTAAGCATCAAATAGACATATTTACATTTATTTAGATCATTAACTCTATAAAGCTGACCTTATTTGGTATGGGTTACCAGTGGCTATATATATGTCATATGCGCAAGGTCATGTTGCTTAATTAATTAAGTCACATATTTAACCTGTGTTAAATCTATCCATAGTTGGGTTAAACCTGTTTAACCCTGGGAAAAAAATCAGTCATCATATATAAATAATCCTATGTATAGCTAAATATATTTTGATATATTTTTAATGAATAACACCATAACGCTAACAAGGGTGATAAAAATAATGACTTCTTTTTAAGAAATTTTTTTTTTATTTCTTGGATTTCTTTTATTTAAATATGATTTTTTTAATTTAAATCAGTTTGTTTTTCATAAGCCATTATATCGTTTAAAATGCTTATAAATGTGTTTGTGAAGTTATAGGATATTAACTAATTATTAATTAACAAATGACTATGACTAACATAAGATTAAATTTCCAAAACCTAATTTAAAATATATATCAAATGATAATTTATTATTATATATTAAATCACAGCAAACATTTTAAAAGGGAAAAAATCCTGATTTTCAACCCCAAAAAACTCTGGCACTGAATTTTGATAGAGTAATTTAAATCAAGATGTAATCAAACAACGCTAGCTGAAAGCTAATGATATTTATTATCATATAAATCATTACAACCTTTATTAATTTTTCTATGATTACTATTCATTCTAATTAACATGGACGAGATATTCTAGATTACGAGCCCAGCAGTCGTCCAGTGTTATCAGAAAGACTGACTGGTGCAGCCGAGTTACGAGCGGGAGATCACATCTTCTCGTGTCATATTGGATTATGGCGAGATGCTATCATTGTTGATATAAATACACAAAATAGGTCTCTGGCAGATCTGATCTTGATCAGGTATACTGTTTGTTTTAACATGTCATCCAGCAGGTATCTAAATAACGTTGTATACAATATTTTCATTCACCATAATGCCATTACGGTTACGATTTGTAGCAATTTCATATAACGTTTCTTGCATATTGCTATGGAGGTTATGAGACACACCACTTTACATCACGTTTCAGACACCGGTCCATTTAGAGTACGGTCTTGTTTGCCTGAATCTGGTTTCGTTATTATATTCAGTATTTGTAATAAATTTCCACCTGTTTGTTAAGGTATTCGTGCTTTGAGTAAATTGTAATGTTTAGTAAATTTTAGTATCTATTAAGACATTTGATATAAAATTTTAAAAAAAACATCCGAGAAGGTATTTGCTTTGGTAAACATAAACACAGATTGTTACCGATAATAGGCAAATTACTTGACACAGAATAAAATTTATCAATATTTTTTGGATAAAGTTCATGTTGTAAAAGCTCTTTCAAATGTGTTTCAGATAACCCGAAGAAAGTATTTGCATCTTGTTATTTCATTATGTATCTGTCATGGCACGGAATCTCTCATGTAATTGTTTCACATTGTCAATATTCAACCATATCTGGCTCATTGTCACTCACGTTACGGATTTATTTCATATTTTCATTGGAACATAACAATAACTCCCAACATATCATTTCATTGTACACCACTTGGTAAAATTATTACTATGCAAACTACATTACAACAATTATATGTTATCGCTAAATAAATCTATTTAAATCTGTTGCGTTTTTTATGTTAGGGATGATTTTTTGTATTAATCTCTTTGTCAATTTTTTTAATTTAAATACTGTAATTTCAAATAGGGACATTCAAATATGTATTTGTTTATAGATCAATGTTATTGGTTATCGTCAAGACGGGTTCTGTTTTTAGATATATGTATGGTTCTAATGTCATATGCTAGTTAATCAGTAGCTGTCATGTCTCTCAAATTGGGGATCAGTCAGTTACTGACAAACATTCAGTTCTTCATTCCTTTGCTGCCGAGTTTTGCTCGTTTATTTGCATGTTAATAAGTTTGATGTGAACTTATCATAGCATTGACTTTGGTGAAGGATTTTAGGTCATCGATGTTGCTGATCACAGAGCACAAAGTTCTGTTTACCCCAGTGCTCATCACAAAAAGCATGCCCAACAAATGAAGAACATTCAAAGCTGATTGTGAACTTTTTCTTTGATTCGTTTTTAAATTACTGGAGGTGATGCAAATAAAATGTATATGAGAAATTGATTGATTGATCGATACGAAAATGTGATTAAACACAATTAATGTTATCTTCTTGTAATGTCCCCGGTATGCTAATTAAATTCTAAACACGTTCTCTTACATCTGGCAATTTACCCAATAGTGTGGTGGACCTATGATGTTTGTTGTGACGTAACAAACGTGAGATAAAGAAAGAGAAATATAAGAAACTGGCATTATTATCATCACTGAATTATCTCAATGATGACCTGTTTATTGTGCTTATTTGGGTTTATAGTTGACAAAGTCCGCATATCTGTCATTCCCTAATTCAGTCTTGATGAGAGTTTGTGAATTATCTACTAGACTGTTGTCTGGCAGGGTCACCACGAATTTACTCCAAGCTTTGGTTCTGCATATCGGGCCATACTACTGTAGTTCGTGGTGGCCTGAACGCCGCTAGGTATTCAGGTTAAATTCACCAACTGACAGTTGATCTTTCAGGAGCTGACTGGTCGACTTAGCCATAGATAAAGGTCAGTGTCAATGATGATAGAGTACTGTGGATTATACATAATTTAATGGTTACGGGAAGTGGTATTCTCAATGAAGAATCGATGAGGAATGATGCATGATTGCAGAGGGCTATACATCTGGGAGAAGGGAGCTTATAGAGTTCTATATTTAACCTATACAAAGCTTGTGGTAAAGGACTAGATAACCAACCTAACATCGTTAAGTATTAACCTGTGGATTCTTTGATTGGTTAATTTTGTGACGATAATAAAGATCATGGTATAATCATTAACAAGACCGTTACATATCATAACAGTATTTATATCTTTATAGATAAACTTTCTTTTGTCTGGTTCACATTATAATGTCTATCACCTTCTGTTTTAATAAAACTCATTGTTCAGTGTTCCTTCGATGTCTTTCAGGTTGAACAGCAATTTACAGACATCATTGGCACATTCTTGTAGACGGTTACATAATCAAACTTTTATTGATGTTCCGGAGTGAGTGTGTGTGTCTATGTGTGTGAATTCTGCGTAAAATGAAAACAGATTGGTATATGTTTTGACCTATTTATGTTGATCTAAGTATATATATATATATACCAACGTACTCACATATTTAATTAATTCTAAGGTTCCAGCGTAATTGTCTTTATAGTGTTCCTTCTGGTATAATTCCAAAATGAAATGATTACCGTATATGCTTGCGTATAGACCGACCCGGCAGATAAGTCTAGGTCAATGTTTGACCCTGTAATTCTTTCCTCGGGCATATGCTCACCGTATAAGTCGAGGTTAAGTATTGGCTTAAAATCCCTCAAAATCCTAATTATTCTTGTCATTCACGAAAAAGCTGACCCAGTCATTTCAAACTCATGGTGTCAGTACGTGCATCGTAAATATGTCAGTATCAATTAATTTCTTCATCGGCAGCGACGCACACACACACACAGAGATACGCGCGCGCACACACGGATTTCGCTTTGATGTTATATTTAACTAGTAAACAAACTCGTCACATCAAACACGCCTGATTGTAACTTCAACTGGCAAGTGTTATTAATTATTTATTTCACGGCCAGTGACGAGCGAGCAAGGTTTGCAATGTGAACAGTGATTCCTATATTATAGCTAAGCATCCAGAAGTACCAGTAGTTAACAGCGCCTGACTATCAAGTATTATTACGTTAAGGCTGGCATGTTTGTGAGATCCAAATAACAGTTTGGTTAAAATGAATCTTAATTTATTGATTAAGGTTAGTAGGCAGAGATGTGGCGATTTTGTTCCAACTGTGACTCATGCAAACACGCCTGATTATAAGTTCAATTGGCAATTGTTATTAATTCATTGTTTTACAGCACATCTGGAGGTACTGGTAGGTAACAGTGCGTGACATAAAATGTGAAAAACGTAAAACGTGAAAATTGTTATTTAATGAATAATAATGGATTAGTAGGCAGCGATGTGACGATTTTATTCCGACTCTGGCTCTTATTAGGTTGAATCCTATATTGTTGTGTGTCAAGGATGGCCGAAAACATCTTTCCTTCAACTGGTAGTAAATATGACGCGCGCATAAGTCGAGTTGCTTCTGAGAACTCCCTTTTCACTACCCGTAAAATCGACTTATACGAGTCTTGTAGGTGAGAACTTGTTACTTTTATTGATTTGTGTTCTATAATTAAAACAAACACATTGACAGACAACATCACATGAAGGATTGTCGGTGTATGGCAGTAGCTCCGAGGTTTCTCAGCTCCTATAGTTCAGGTGATCAGGTGGCTGATGGAAATTGAATGGTGGAATACATGACATACATCAGATGATAAAACTAATCTCGATTCCCCACATAATGTCTATAAAAAAAACAGCAGCATGAAAGATTGTTGGATCTTCCATTATCTCTAATTGATAAGTAAAGAATCTAGTGACTAGTTTTGACAGATTTATAGATTAAGGAGAAAATACAAAGTGGAATCAACTTCCCATAATCCGTTGTCGCTGCGTTGGTTATCTGAACACTACATTGGATACAGGTTAGACAGCGTATCTATGTCTAATATTTTCCCAACAATTTATAAATCTATCAATGGCATGACATCTGAATACCTGTGGGAGCTCTTGTCCATCCGAAAGGCATCCCCCTTCCCCCAAACAAAACTCGGGTCATCTTGTCTCATACTACTGCAGGTACCAGTGTCTCCGTTGAAGTCATATGGATATTATGAGTTTAATGCATTAGCCCATCTACCATCTAGAATGGGTAGCCAGCAGAGACTGGAAATACACCCTCTCTTGGTAATTTTAATCTGTTCTATGACCTCACTCGTTCAAGGCTGTTTTCGTTGATAAATAATGATCATTCAAATTTCTTATTGGGTTTTACCTGCATCTTATTCAGGTATTAGGTAGCAGTAACTTTAGATGACTCCTACTAGGAAGGGTGCTATATTAAATGTACATTATTACATCACTCAAGTTCACCATAACCCAAAAGACGGGCCAGTCTTCATATATATATATATATATATATATATAGTCGTTTCCCTTTAAACTGCATGTCAACAATATGGTCTCATCACAGGCCACACAATATTTGAAGGGAACAAGCCAAAATGTAAAGATTTTCCGATTATTTATGCTTCTGGTTTCGGTCATTCTGGGTAGATATGCACTTTAAGCACATTATTCAAATTCATTACTAGACGTCCAATTTTGAAAATTAATGGTCTGCACTTTCACGCTTCATAAAAAATGATATTGTTCAAAATGGTCAATTAACAAGAACAATGTCAGCTGTGAATGTTGGCATTTACCTGGTAATGTGTTTTGTGCTGTAATTAAATAGACATCATTGTCGCGACAATTAGAAAACAGTTATGATCTAATTTTATTTATTGAAATAATTCAGATTCTCAGCTTAATCCAGGTTCATACATAAAAACAGAAGACATTATTATATTATTTGTCAATTGTGTGACGTGAATAATAAGTGGAGCAGTTATAACACAAGAAATATATTATCAAAATGTGCTAACTGATTTAAATGATACCTTATATTCAGCATATATATATATATATATATATATATATATATATATATATATATACCCACACTTATTATCATACTCACACATACACCAATCAAACTTAACTAAGCCAACTCCGGTCAATAAACACAAAACTCTTTTATACAACAAAACAATAAGTAAACCAACACAAGACAAACACAGTTAGAATACATGAACAATTTAGCTGGAAATAAACATTCAATTTAATCAATCCAATTTACGCTAATTAAATGAATGGCCTCAAAACAGTTTAGGCTATCATCAAAAAGGTGAACCCGGTGACACACGCATCGGAGGAATGAATATCTGATGACATCATCAGCAACAACGACAACGTGGAACATATATGAACAAACATAATTAACCAGAACAGTACATATTATTTCACTTTTTCCAGTTTGTTTCATTCAGTACACGGATGTCGTTGAGGGCTCAAAAGCTAGTATTAATTTTACGAGTCAACTTGATTACGATGACAGTTTTCTCGATTTCAACATTTCGCAGATTATCACACAAAACAAACAGTCACTATATAAAAGAGAATGAATTATGTGTTACAGTCAGTTCTACATCACGCCACGATACTGCATAGAGCATTGGAAACACATATCGGACACTAAATAGAATATGTTTTTGAAGAGATAACGTACATGTTTAGATAATGTCTTACATATATATATATATATATATATATATATATATATATAGAGCGAACGTTTCGGCTCGATGGCACGCACCCAAGTAGTGATAAATGCATTCCTATCGTGTTACTGCTACAAGCGAGAAGCGGCTAGAAAAAATATCCAACTATGCCTCGACGAAGTCACACCGATTTGATTGATAAAACTTTCGTGCATTGTTATGTGACCATACCCTGACGCCTTGCGATTACAAACACAGCCAGCAGTATATAGACGCGTCAGCCCAGCACCCTGTCGTCGTCATAGGCCATATCTGTGAGAATACTAAGCCCCGGAGATAGGAATAAAATAAGGAAGCCAGGAATTACGACAACAGTCTGGCTCTATGTCTTACACACAAACGCACGAGGTATATGTTTATAAATGGATGCCACTTTCGCACTTAGAATTGGATGGATATCAAAATTATGATAACACACACGACTCTCTCTCTCTCTCTCTCTCTTGTTCTCTCTCTCTCTCTCTCTCTCTCTCTATGTCTAGTCTGGTAGTTCTACAGTTGTCGGTTCATTGAAGTGGGAAGCAGGCAATGGCTGACAGTGCGGAGCATCGAACTCTATCATGTATTGGCTGGCCTGGAAGAAAAACAAATCCAATTTGATTCATTTAGATTCATTCTAACGGGCATAGCCATGTCTAGTCACTGGATCTGAACCCAGGTGATAGACGTCTGTGACCATCTACACTACCAGTTGGTCAATGGAGACACCCAATGAGTGATCTTGGAAATGAATAGTATAGATCAACAGTAAACAAGACAGCTCCACTATAGTATATAGAGACAGAGAGATACGACTGTGTGTATATTGTTTTCAAAGCTGAGTAAATAAGTGACAGAAACGTGATTAAACAAAATTCAGATTATTCAAGAGTTGATATTTTACTGATCAAAACATTAAATGCAAAACACGGATACAGACCAGGTACAAAACCAGCTGCTTTCTGGATTCTAATGGCAAATCTTCTCCTGCAAGAACAAACACAAACTGGTATCTGACTGAGGTGATATGAGGACTGAGGTATGTCATGACCATTGTATGCGATGACTCGGGTATGTGGTGGTTGAGATATGTGATGATTGAGGTATCTCATAACTGAGGTGATATGACGATTGAGGTGTTTGGTGACTGAATGATGCAGTAAATGAAGGATGTGATGACTGCTTGCTTTTTGTTGATTGAGGTACGTGATGATTGAAGGATGTACTGATTCAGGGATATAACGACTGAGGGCGATATGATGATGATTGAGGTATCTAATGACAGGTATGTGGTGACTATACGCTATGACTATAGGTGTTAGCTTACTAAGATATGTGTTGACTGAGGTATGTGATAACTGAGGAATGTGATGACTGAGGCAATATGGTGGCTGAGGTACTATTGTGACTGAGATACTGGTGACACAGTAACTAAGATAAAGCGATGACTGAGGTCGGTGAAGGGCCACACCTTACTCCAGGCAACTTACTCCAGGGAAACATCCCACAAACATAGACATGACCTGTATTTTAACCTATAACCTGGAGGTCTAAAACAACATGCTCTAACTATTGTGCTGTAATGACTGAGCAGTTTGATAATTTAGTATTTTAATGATTGAGGTACTGTATATGATGATTGAGATATGTGATGATTGAGATATGTGATGATTAAAATATGTGATGACTGAGGTATGTGATGACTGAGGTATGCAATGCTTGAGGTATGTGATGATTGAGGTATGTGATGATTGAGGCATGCGATGATTGAGGTATGTAATGATTGAGATATGTGATGATTGATATATGTGATGACTGAGGTATGCGATGACTAAGGTATGCAATGATTGAGGTATGCGATGACTGGGGTATGTGATGATTGAGATAAGTGATGACTGAGGTACTTGATCAGTGAGTTACACTGTTACTCAATCACACGATGATTGAGGAGAACAGAGCTGGAAATATCAACACGCACATTTCACTCTATGACTGCGTAACAATGACTGAGGTACATCATCGTAACCAAAGTAGACAGTCACTTACCTACTAACAATGGGTACTCAGTGGAATGGTTTTCTGCATAAGATCTAAGTATGGATCTACACCACTCACTGTCAACCTGGTAATGACTCCATACACCATCTGTAACAGGTATAACAAAGTGTAACATCTAGAGTGTGTATATAACAAGCATAACGCAGTGTAATGTTAAAAACTTTCTGTGTTTTTCCCCAATTGACAGATGCAAACAACACGGTTCATACACATTTTGACATCTCAGATTCCAGGACTTTCCAGGACCTTTCAATGTCAAATTCAAGGACCTTTTCAATGAATTCACAAACTTTTAACATGCAAGGATACACCCATATTTCGGAAGAAGTGTAATGACTGAATTCCTGTAGGCTTATGATTAGAAATATAGATCTATATGTCCAAATTCCAGGACTTTCAAGGACCTCTACAAAAATTGCAGGACTTTCCAAGCCTGGAATCCAAAATTTCAAATTTAAACACTTTCCAGGTTTTCAAGGACCTGTGCGAACCCTGAAACAAGGAAAACACACATTAATATATCCATGAACCAAGCCCGATTATGAAGACAGACTCAGAATTCTATGCACGTTATTTTTCCGAAAATAATTTCTTTCAATAAAAATACTGCAGTGTTGTTTCTAGGATCTAGCCAATCTGGGGGAGCTCCCCCATAGGTTTTAATAAGGCGAGGGATTTTAATGTAACATGGGCACTCGGCATGAAAACCATTTATGTATGCGTATCACTTACTTAATTATATCTGTAACATGAAAAAACGAGACTACAAGAAATGGTTCAAAATTTTATTGACGAGACTCGTTTTTATATATTCTACAGGATTTTTTCTTCTCCTTCCACATATTTACAGCTAACTCATAGTCAAAGTCAGCCACAGAACGTTTTGACGTTTTAATTGTCATCAAGTGCTCAACACATTCAGGTGCTTTTCTTTGAATTTATTATGATGACTTGTCTTGATGGAGTTTTGGGTACTAAACCGACATTCGCATTCAGCAGTCTGGTATGTAGGCCCCATGGCTAGTAAAATTGAAATCCACTAGCCCAACCAAATTTCTTATTATCAACAAACAAAAAATTACTAACTACTAAAACTATAATTGTTTTTACTAGTCAGAAAAATATTTTGCTGAAATTGACGGAGAACAGAAGATTGTAAATTTATGTAATAAATACAATAATTGTGTTGCTGGTTTTATTGATCCACACTCTAACAAGTACACAATAATAAACAGTTCATAGTTCTTCCAGTAATAAATTATTGGTGATGTCCACAATCTGGCCAAGGAATTTTCTTCTTGTGCCTGTTCAGACGATGACCACCATTACCAAATATCAGCCACTTATCAACAATAGGCCTGGAAGAAATTCTTTGGGTTGTTGGCCATCACATACAATAAGCATCAAATCACATAGATTTTCCTGGCCAAGGGAGTTCGTCAGCAAAGTTTTAATCCCACTCATAGAGAACTGCCTCTCACACTCGGCAGTGGATGGACAGAGGATCAAGGTAGAAACACAATTATTAAGTTACCAAAAACTGCATAAAATTCCTTCAGTAAAGTATAAATACAGTTTATATGATAATATGAAATCCATATTTATATAATAATATTACCATAAAATGCAAAAAAAACATTGTGATCAAAGAAATAAACAGGAAAGGGACACAGGAATCCACTATATAAACTTTTATTTAATGTAAACAAAGACAACTGACCAATCAGGAGAGAGAATTTGAGTCACGTGACCATCATAATGCAAAATGGACGTTTACCAGCCCAAATCACCAGCCCACCGAAATTTCTCCCATCCTCCAAGCATGGTTCTTATATTCAGTAATTATTTACAAAAAATTACATTTGAAATGGCTATAGCAGTAGATTTTGGCATTATTTCAGATCAGGAAACTATCCGACGATAACTATTTGGCATTTTATTCTGCACCATGTGGTGCCCAAGG
>JAODUP010000342.1:425000-435000 GCA_025642065.1 Paralvinella palmiformis | reverse complement strand
TATATATATATATATATATATATATACGTACTCTGTAAACATAAAAACGTGTGGATGTGTATGCATTTGTTACAGCTGTAGAGATTTACACCAGTTCAACTATAACACGGAAATACAGTACTAACATCTAACATCCCACATATAGAATTCATGAAAACTGAATGACATTTAAATCACTACTGGATGTTTAATCAAACAAACCTTTACCACTACACAGTGGAACCCATCAGTTAAGGACCGAGACATTCTGGCCTTAATTGGGAGGGGGGGGGGTGCGTCGTCTCAAACTAGCTACCCATTCATCCATGATCTCTGCTCTGTGTTGATGCCAACAAGAAAAGATGAAAGGCATCGACTGGTTCAGTCCAAGTCCATGAGGACTCACTCAGTGAGCAATATTCACAGTTGTGGACGTGCGTTCAAAGTCTCACATGACATTTTGACCTACTGATTTTTCCGATTTATCAAAAGAAGATGGAATTCAATCAAATAAACAGATTTATTTCTCGACAATACAAAAATTACATGGAATTGTACTGTTAATGATTTTGCCAACCACTTTCGTAGGCATGTATGCTGAGTAACCAAATAAATAAGTAAATAAAACCTACCAAAAAATAAACACAGATTTAAACAAATTCGTTCTTGCAAATAATAAATTATGTCAAAATATGAACACAATCAACCACATATTAAATAATCCAATTCAAAGTGTTGACCAATTTAATGAAGTTCCCTTACAAGCAAACAAGCACATTTGAAACATGAAGAGTTTGGTGAGCTGTCAGAAGTAGGTAAATGAATCCAGGACTATGTCAGTCAACCGGGAGTTAATAGTAGCTAACTGAGTGAGGTGACTTGATCTGGCTACGACTACGTGATCCTTGGGCTAGTTGACGTCAGAGCACGTGACCTTTCTCTTTCTCACTGAACCATCTGGTATTCAAGGAAGCTGTAATGGTGAACCTCCAGTAATTTGGTTTATTTTCCTCTATCCAAGATATCGTGTATAGTTTATAATGATTATTGGAGATTCTCAGTTACCTTTACTCTAATACGATGCTTTGATCTGGTATAATGTGATGAAAGCCTGAAATAGCAACATCTTGTCATTTCAGGTTGTGTTTTACATGTTACTAAATATGGAATGTGGCTTCATGCCAACAGGGACGTAAGCATCAGTTGTATAAGAATAAAGTTCTAGCTGTTACTCTTCGCACACGCGCGCTAATAGTTGCCTTGTGAGACTATTGCTTGGAACAATCTAACTATCACGCCCAGCATTTGTGAGAGAAAGAGAGGGTCAGTCAGTCAGATGACCAAGTGAGTTAACTGGTGACACCTTGGTCATTTGCGCAAAGTAAAACTTACTTCAGGAAGGAACAAATCAGGACAAACCTTTTATTTTAGGTGAAACATCTCATAGACAAAATAAACAATGGAAATAAACCCCGTTACCTAGAATTATGCCATACGGCGCATTTCCAACTACACCACACGAGTCCCCCCACCCATCGACGTATACAATGAGTACCAGATATAATCATCGGAATATCTTATTATGGACTTGACAACAAACCTTCGCCTAAACTCTACACCCAACAACATAAACACATCTAATAGTATTAGAACACCAGATTGCACTTGGCTCTTTAAGGTATCAGATGGTTCACAGACTTTCCTTTTACATATCTGCTAAATTACCCCCCCCCCCCAGACACACATACACACACCTCCCCTACAAACTCGTCTGGATCTATTCCAGCATTACGACGTCTCCGAGTCTGTGTCGAACTGATTTAGAAAAATAACAAATCTATTTATCACACTGATAACATCCAATCTAACAATAGCACATTGTATGATGAGGAGAGACGAATTGGTGGATAAAGTAGTCAACCAAAAGGTGAAACCTATCTAATACGAGCCCCTTTCATGAACGCTCATCATTTGAACCCAACCATAGTAAATGAACAACCCCGTTAGAAGGAAGTATGGATTACACGCGGCTACGAATTTGGCGAAGGAAACGGAATACATCACGGGGAGTTGGAAGTCGGTCGAGATGGTACAGGTTCATAGAATTGGCTGGGTGGGGGTGGGGCTGATGGAACGGGAACTGATCTCTATAAACCGTTCTGCTACTAGCATTTAGAACAGAAACTATTTTCCTTTCCTTTTCGCTTACTTTCTTCCACGGTTAACTACACCCCCCCCACCCCAACCTTCACCAATGGCCACCAATTGAGATGCGAATCTCCAAACCATCTGCCATCAGTTGTGCCGAAGAACATGCCATTCACCGCCATTAATCGCGACTCTTGAAGCGTCAACTGCGGCCGAAGGGCTATCTTTCTGCCGACGTGGGCAGCCTTAAGTATACTCCACCCCGCTCACGCTACGGATGGGGGCCCCGTCACGTGACTGACAATCACATGACCGATGACCCAGATAGGAACGACGTTACTGTGATACCCTTAAAACGCCGCCGACCCCGAGCTACAATAGGGTATGGCTAAACACGTGTGGACGATAATGGGGCTATATGACCGAAGACGCCACGAGAGGCCACAGCAGTAATATACACTCCATCAAATAAACAAAGGCTTACCTTTAATCTGGAGTCAATGGTGTGTTTTTTCGTTCTTGTTTGTTTTAAAATATTGGGTGGGTTTGGATACTTCTGTTGTATTTTTCCAAACGCTTCTGTATTAAATGTCTTGAGAATATTTAACTAGCTTTAATTGTGTGTGTGTGTGTGCGTGTGCGCGCGTGTGTGTGGACCTGTTTATCTCTGTGATGACATAAATCTGATCATCTCTAGTCAGCAGTAGAGAGACGTGTCCATGTCATTTAATTCTGAACTATTTCTGGATTCACACACACACGCACGCACGCACACACACACACACACACACAAGAGAGAGAGAGAGAGAGAGAGAGAACGATCAATATTTAGAAGGGTCATAACCTGTACATCAGAGAGACATCATGACATATGAATCATCTGTAAACAAACTTAATGATCAAAGAGCTGATAATTATTTGATGAAGAAAAGCTAGGTTAATGAAGTGACATTTAGGTAACTTAACGTCATCATTACCAAGACTGATCCTGAACTCGGCTCTCAGAGGATATTGGTTGTAGTGAGAAAACATCCCAGACAGACAGACGAACCGAAACGAATTGACAGAAAATAAGACAGCTAGAAAGACAGATAAATTGTTCCAGCCAGCCAGAGTAACACAGCTAAATACAGAGAGACAGAAAGGTGTGATCATCCAAGGCATGTAACGCCCGCTAGGGCCGATCGCAATACCAACTGTATATACGGCGATCTTCGGCAGCTGGTGTGCCCATGGCCCACCCATTGTCCTATCAGTAACTCAGTTACACACACACACACACACACACACACACTCTCTCTCTCTCTCTCTCTCTATATATATATATATATATTGTGTGTGTGTGTGTGTGTGTGTGTGTGTGTGTCTGTGTGTGTGTGTGTGTGATAGGGACTTCGTCATATGAGGTACTTGGTTGGTCAGTCACTCTATCTGTCAGGGCCCCCCCTCTCTCTCTCGCCCGCCTGTCTGTCTATATGTTTGTCTGTCTTTACGCGCCTTTGTAATCCTATATGAAACCCAATTCTCGAAAGCCTCCATTCCTTTAACACGTCAACCCTTCTCTTACAGTCACCGTTAACAGACACTAACCTTCTTCCAAACTTTAAAAGGGACGCCTCCATTTCCTAATTGGTAGAGCGGTTGGTCACGGATCTATAACATATGGGATTCAAACGCCGGCCCCGATATGTCAGAAATATGTACCCGTTTCAGTTCACCTCATTACATACCATATGTACCAAAGTTGCCGTAAAACGACAACATTTCCACATTTTCTCCTAAAATATTAAAGCACACTTCTGTTGTTATCAGTGAATTAAAAGCATCCCATCTCGGATGAAAATGTTATCTTAAATAATGAGGATAGGACTACACAAATATTTTCAAACTAATATACTGGTTAGACGCAAATGCAGTCTCTCTCTGTCTCTCTCTCTCTCGTCTGTTCTCTCTCTCTCTCTCTCTCTCTGTCTCTCTCTCTCTCTTCTGCATGTGCGTGCGTGCGCGCGTGCACTCGTATGTGCGTGCGTGTGTATCTTCGTGTTCGTGTGTGTAAAACATTGCCATTTACGGCCATACTTGTGTGCATTGTAGGCCAAATGGGCCAAACAATCTCAAATGGTAACGAGGGAAAATATAAGATGAAACATCCTTCAAACATTGCCAAGCTGACACTTATATCCTCGTGATAAAGGCCCATTGTTAGGCATGCTACCAATTTGGCCAAGGAGGCCACATACTCAATAATCTCTGAGAAGTGATGAACGCATGATGTTCTGCAGTAAACTCCTGTGTGGGGTGAGGTGATATAAATAACTCCATCATGTGCCGCAGAGAAAGTGTTCTACAACAAATTATTGACAGGTGAGATCTGAACCAAATTATCCTAACACGCGCGCGCGCGCGCACACACACACGCACGTACACGCACACGCACACACACATAACATACCGACAAAAGGACGGATGGACTGATGTGCGCAACAAGTCTTCATTTCAGGATTGATGAATTTCCAGATGATGCCAGGACTTACTTTCCATTTCTTCCCTTGCTAAAACACACTGAACTCGTTTTACGTACACCACTGGAGCCAAACTAAGCAGATCATAAGCTAGAGAACGACGCATAGATCACTAACGCCGAGATATATACAAGTCAAGATCAAAAGGACACCACATTGGAACATCTGGTTCTGGTCACGACAAACGGAATGCAATATTAGTAAAAGGTCCGAGACGACAACACGATGTCCACCATAGTAGGTCTTACAGCACTTCCGGGCAGCGGACAAAACAAGCCCGAGAAATATAATCTACCAATCAGCACCGCTTTTATGCAAATACGATAAGCCATATGTCATGCTAGCACTGATTGGCTGGAGTCACAAGCGGTATATGTTCGCAGTAAAGAATCACTACGCCATGGTTTCTCTCTCTTTTGTTTGTTTTCTCTCTAGATTACACAACAAAGTGTTTTGATGTTTTGAGTCAGTGCCAACAAATGTGTAAGCCTGTGTATCAAAATGTAGGTAAGGCTATCTAGGGATGCTACACCGGGAACACACACACACACACACACACACTTTGCCCTCCCTTTCTCTACCACCATAGTTGGTATTTTGTACTCGGTCCCTTGACAAATTACCCAGATTAAGCAACACTGGGCTTCTCTGCGCAAGTGATAAAACGTGCACGAACATACATAAGTACACAAGATGGCGTAACATAATCCACCAATCGGCGCCGGTATTACAAACGAATAAGGCATACGTCATACAGACGCTGATTGGGTAGAGTCGGCACAGAAGCGACCTATCGTGACCAAGCCCAGAAGGACGTGGCCCAGTCTTAACGCAAACCAACAGCATGGGCGTTCTACGCGGCCAACAAACGACATACTACATCCAGCGGGTTATGAAATATTCACCGAGTTAATCAGCAGATTTCAACACGAAGCCGGGAAAAAAGTAATCACGGACGGAAGAGTGTTATCGCACGACGGCGGGGGATGGATGTACTGAGTAAAATGGCATGGGAGGTGGCGGCCAAGTTCTTGGAAGATACGCATAACAATAGGCATCTGTTGCGTCATCGAAATCCGGATAGCCGTTTCCCCTGACGGTCTGCGGCGCCATTCTTCTCTCTCTCTCTCTCTCTCTCTCGAGATGAGACACTGGAGGGTGCCCCAAGTGCACTGATTGCTAAGGTGGGCATCTTGGCTCGGGGAGGATGCCATTAATGCCAGGAGCTAATGCCACAAGGTGTAAGTGCACGCTTCGCAGAATGGACGGCAATCATTGCTGGCGGTAGGAAAGGCCATTAATGGGTGCCCAGTCGAGGAAGGACTAGTGGGTGAGAGGACCTCGTAAGCGACCGGCCCGGAAGGGAAGGTCGCCGGAAGGCCGTCCGTCTTGGGATTACTGAAAGGGGTATTTAATGAACAGAGGCCACTGAAGCAGTCCATATTGTGATGGCTGTGTCGGGAAGGCTTTATCAAAACCGACTCCGCACAGAAAGCTCTTAGTCATATTTCTAAGCGTCAAAGCCCGATAATAGAATAGTCTATCACCCTGACATTGATGTCAGTGCTGTGGAACAGTTTACCTAGTCAGTATTTAATGAAATGTTTCTAGATGCTACCCGAAAGTTCTACCTTGAAGATTTGGCGACGACAAAATTAACGATGACAACAAAGATCAACAGACCGGATGTAATAAATATGATGTTACTGAGGGTAACAGCGACAATAATTAAGGACAATAGCTAAGTGAACACACCTCTCAAATCTCCTCCTCGCTCTCCTCATCTAGCTCGCTGACAACACCCCCCTCTATAGTATTCTTTAGCTAAGTCCCCTGACAAATCATCCACATTACTGAACACCGTGTTGTGATTTTCCAAGCCATCGGTAATAGGTATGTATGTTAGCGCTTGTACTAGGACGCTTATAAGTACACAGACTTGTTGATCTGGATGAGGCGACAAACGTGGTGTGATCCGTGTTCCCGTGGAATGTTGAGGGGGTGCGAAATTGCCTCTTCTCCAGGAAATATTCATTATCCGTAAGAAATTATTGATGGAAGGCTGTTCTATATCAAATCAGCATCGAGCGATCCACACACACACACACACACACACACACACACACACACACACACGTCTCCATCACAAGCATGACTTAATTTGCTGTTATAAATGCACAGGTGGGATTCCATACTTGACAACGGCGTATCAGAAGAAAGAGCCACAATAAATATACCGAATAATAATACAGTGGCTATTATCGTCTGTCTTCGGCCAAAAAAAAACTAAAACAAAACAAATAACAACAATAAAACGTGAGTTACAGCAATGCGAATTACCACGACCTGAATTACTATGATGTGAGTTAGCATGAGCTGAGCTCGAGTGGTACTGTGTCAATTACGAGAGCCAGAACTCCATATCTCCAGACTGCTTTTCTGACAGTAATAACCCTATATATGTGATACTGCCAAACATTATAATGGCAATAACCAGGCCAGTCATGTCACTTGCTTATGCAGTAAATTTTGCTTTCAAAGACCAAGCACGGCATCGCCTCGGATGGACCGTGAACAAAGGCAGACTCTTAAAGCAGGTTCTATTGTCTATAAGCAAACAAAACGATTGGCCAGTGTAATGGTCAATTATTTGGAGGGGTGTTTCTCCAAAGACAAATCTTGCCGAGCAATCGATTCTACCGCATATATGCTTCTTAAATTAGTCCCCCGCCCCTACTAAGATGGCATGCTAAATGTATGTAGGCAACGCTAGTGAGTGAGTGATTAATTCAGCATTGGCAACATACGGCCTTCAAGACACTCGCGGGCTGGGAAACAAGATGATCAGATGAAATACTCACACAGACAGCTAACATTGGGATTCGATCCCACGACATGTAGTACCGCGCAACAGCGCACTACCTACACCGCCATTTCAGGCGCCATGAGAGTCAGACCAAAGGGAAACCAATCTATCACTAATCTAAGCCACTGAACTCTTTAAACACTGATGCAAAGAATCTAATATAGTTACTGTCCCAATTTCGCAGGCGTGTTATACCAAATGTGTTGGTATTGGTATTGTGCTGTTTTGTTCTTCAGAACAACACTCGTCCCTGCGTGTTTATTGGCAATCTAGGTTGACATGTGTTTTCAGAATCAACCCATTTACCCAGTTTTATTTCGTTGTTTGTAATTTCGTTTTCCGTTGCAGGTCGTCATCCATATAACATGTGTGTGTGTGTGTGTGTGTGTGTGTTGTGTGTGTGTGTGTGTGTGTGTTTTAGCTGTGTATAATAAGGCACAGGCACAGAGAATCTAGAACCATGAATTCAAACTCTGGACGTTTCTTCAGGGGACTGAATCCAGAGTGGCGACTTTTCTTGCTGAGACATGTTTAATGTCTCACCAGTCCCTAAGCCGCCAAGCAAAAACAAAATGCGAATCACCTACAGCCGTGGAGTTTGGGAGTAGAACACCCAAGTCAGATCACCTACAGCCGTGGAGTTTGGGTGTAAAACACCCAAGTCAGATCACGGCAGTAGTGCGCGAATGTTTAGCTTAATTATCTAAGCAGCCCCATTTATAGCTATTTTTCAATTGCTGTATCTTTCTTCAAAGCAATGCTATATACACTATATAACCCAATTGTCACTGTCTTCAAAGATCAGTTTTTACAACGGGCAGGCGTCACGAAGCGACTACTATTAAAACTTCTGTGTGTGTGTGTGTGTGTGGGTGGGTTAATGTTTATTGTTATCAATCCATGTTAACGACAATGGCCAGTGACGGGTCCCATATCCAACTAGTTTTTATGGCGATTTGGTCAGGCCGCTCATCGTCTGTTTGGAGCTATAATTGGTGACAATGAAATAACAATTCATATCGTCTTTGTTTATACACGAGCTAAAATAAATCAATATCATTCCGTATTTTCATTTTGGACGCAAACTGCGTTGTACTAGAAAAATTCGGTACTACTTGAAGTAAACTGATAACACAATTTCTGAAAATGATGTTATCAGTTTACTTCAAGTACCACAATGATGGTTTATACATGCCATATATATATATATATATATATATATATATATATATATATATAATCAGGTAATATATATATTACCTCACATTTTCAGGTGCTGTATATTAAATCTCAGTTAGGAATACAGGTATTACCTGACTATTTCAGGTAAAATACATATTACATGATTATACAGATTAACTGTAAGTGTAACAGAAACTCCGGTTTTTCTTTCTGGTTCCGCCACTATACCGTCTGAAAATGCTTGTGTGAGTGAGTGAGTGAGTGAGTGAATTGTTTTAAGACCACTTTTGTGCAAATGATAGAGTCAATGAGCCAAAAATAAGCCAGCCAGCATTTGAGCTCCATTCGGCCACCATCGACCCTACCAGTGAGACACCCCCAGAGCGAGTAAGTGAACGAGTGAGTGATCAAATCATTTCGTGCCCCAGAACGTTTATCAGCTGAAAATAAAGTCTATCTTATCTCAGCATCACGGCTCACCTTGAATAATACAACCAAACCGCATTCAGCATATTTAGCTAACATTTCAAAATGGGCACACCCATACTTCATCCACCATGCCGTAACTGCAACAAACAGCGCACGATGGTAACACGGCAAGAACTGCTGTCTTCTTTAAGTGAGTAGTCATAAGAATCGGCAGTACCTATAACCGAAAGGAGATGTGGAGCCTTTTCTCCACAATTTCCGAACGTACAGTGCCCTGAACAGACCGTAACTATAGGACTGTCCTACTGGTAAAGCTCACAGTTTATAATTGATCTCTTTAAAGACTCACATCCAGCATTAAAGATGAGCATAATAACACCTGGGGGGGGGGTGATTTACTTATAAAGCGGGAGAGAGCGACATTTGACTCAATCCTGTGTTTACTTGTAGACGAGCGCACATATCATGCCACTAGCTCATTATAGATAAAGTACTGCCTAGCCTTGCCCATAGACTAAACTGTGCGGGATGGTGCGTGCTCTCTCTCTCTCTCTCTCACACACACACACACACACCGAGAGAGAGAGAGGGAGACCCCAGTGTGTGATCCATTTACGTCATTTCCTATGATGTTGACGTAAGGCCATTATATCTGGGTCAGGTAATGAGGCCAGTGTCGGGAAAGCCGCGAGCTGTGGGCGAACTGGCGTTTATTTGCCTACGATGTTCGTTGTGAGGATTAATGGAAGGTTAGAGCCCAGAGGACGGGACATTGGGGTCATCGTAAACATTACCAACTGATATTCTAGGGCTCGGAGTTCAGCTGACTGTAACGTGTTTGACAACAGTCAGTGATAGAAACATTGCCTAGAAA
>JAODUP010000342.1:275000-422500 GCA_025642065.1 Paralvinella palmiformis | reverse complement strand
AATCAATTGTATACATTACCCGGGCAGATACACGGTAATACAACTCTCACTCTAGGCACAGATGTACGCAGATCTAGAGCAAATGGGATGAAGGAGAGCTGGATTTGGTGGACAAGAAGACATCTGAAGGTCAAATAACAGATGGCTGACAAATATGTCTTGAACCACAGAAAATTATTACTGAATGTAAATTGTGGTGTCAAAGTAATTATCTTATATATATATATATATATATATATATATATATTACTGCGATGTATTCTTTGTACGTGCTTCCACTTTTGTACGTAGACTGCATCTAGCCGCTTCCCTGTGTGCGTGACGTATTTGTCGCATAGGAAAAGCGGATTAGCTGGGTGCCCAGGCTGATGAGTAGCCCAGACACCTGTATAGGTATACGGTTGCATAGATATGTGGAGATGTAGAACATTTTTTAGATTATATATATTTAGCTTGATGTATGTATAGTTGTATTTATGTATATGTGGGTATATAGGTCTCAAAGGATGTTTCGATGTTGATGTTCTGAGCCAGTGCCACTGTTTATGTATCCTAACACACAGACAAACACACAGAAAGAGAGAGAGAGTATAAATCAACTGAATACATTATCCGGACAGACACACGGTAATAAAACTCTGACTCTAGTCTAGGCACAGGTGTACGCTAGATGAAAACGCTGATAGTAGATTGAAAGATCGACAAAGGTTATGATAGATGAATACAATGAATGATACGGAGTGAAATGATACAAGAGACAAGATCGGACGCATACAAATACATCCGAGACGGATTAATAAAGATAAGGTGGGTTTGTGAAACTCTAGGAATGGACTAATATTAAATAATCGAATAACAACAACAACATAATTAAATCGTCACGTAATCCTACAAACTAATTAACCTAAAGGCTACATAATGCCAGAAACATATAATTAAAAAACATATTAAAATAGGCACATAACTTAATCCAACCGATACTACTAATATTGTATATACTGCATAATAGTGTGTGTTGGAGTGTGTGTGTTTGTGTGCGTGCGCGTGTACTTGCCATTAAAAGGTCATGACATTCAGAGAAGTAGAAGAAAAAAACGGCGAACAGGACTCGATCAACGACAACGAACTAATTTGCAACATGGCGGAGGGAACTTGATATCCAGATCATCAAGACAACATCAGGAAGAGAACAACAAACAAAACACCGAAATAAAAAGTTAATAAAAGGCACATGCAGACATCTCCATGTTTTAAGGGCTCTCTGAAGAGTTATTAACTAAGTTAAATGAGCAACATTGTGTGTTGTCTACGAGTGTTAACAGTGATAGAGTGCGACAAAGCCTCGTTTGTTTGTGTGTGTGCGCGGGGTAGTAGTGTGTCAGACATGGGGTCAATTGAATCCCGGAATTGAATTGATGGGCAATTCTAATTCCGGGTTTTTTTAAGAATTGGAATTGAAAAATGTGGAATTGAAGTTTGCTACCAAAAAGTTAAATCCACAAATTTATTTACCATTTAATTTTTTAATTCAGAAATATTTCTTCCATGACAATTCTACTTGAAATATAAACTATTCGGAGTAGGTATTCGGAGTACCTACTCATGGTAAAAAGTAGTAGGTAAAAATTGAAATAGAAATTTTTCGAATTAGAATTGAATTGATAAATTTGGTGTGGAATTGGAATTGACCAAATGGAATTGACCCCATGACTGGTCGGTGTGTGAGTGTGTGAGTGTGTTTCCGTTTATGAGAATTCGTTGACTGAAAATAAAAAAGTGGGGTGTTTTCTTCAAGTATGACAATACTAAGGCAGCAGAAGGAAGAGATACGCCATGTGACGTCCTGAATCAGGATATGGAATTAGGTATAAGTGGGACTTAAAGCCTCCCCCTGGAGGTTGGCAGCGCAATACCCTAGTCAACATGCCATCGGGATACCCTCACTACCACAGGTAAAACACACAAGGTGAACACCGTGACTACCACAGGTAAAACGCACAAGGTGAACACCGTGACTACCACAGGTAAAACACACAAGGTGAACACCGTGACTAGCACAAGTGAAACACACCAGATGAACACCGTGACTATCGCAGGTAAAACACATCTGGTGAACGCCTTCACTACCAAAGGTATAATATATATATATATATATATATATATATATATATATAAAACCATGACAAAAAGTAGTGTATTTGCATTGTAACACCAAAGATAAATGCCTTAAAGATATATATTTGTTGGCTAAAAACACAATATTAAAATATTACAGATTACTAGATTTGTTTTCAACGACAGCCAAATAATATGGTGTTCAGGTATGTTCACAAACATTCACACCACAAAACGCATCACGTGTGCATTTGTTCTAATCTGGCACGTCTGTGAACTAGTTAATATGAATAACCCACAGTTCAAACACAGGAAGAAAATATTTGTAACACAGGATGTCATCTTTCTGAACTAACGTAATGGCATTTCTCAAAAAACTGTCATCCTCACGAAATAGAAATCGTGGTGTTTAAGTACAAACTATCTGCGCACACATTACTCATAGACACATTACAGATTAATAAAGTATTAGTGTACATATTATTGGTGTACAAATATCAGGGATACAAAGCATTGGTGTACACATTACTGATGTTAGAGATTTACAGTACAGGTACAGGCCGTCCATAAATTCAAGAACTAACGCAAAATGACCACATCTATGTATCATGATGGTCAGAAGACTGATCCAGGTGTTGGGATCGATCTGCAAGACCAGACACCAGTAAATACAGCACTTCGTGAACTTGAACTGCCAAACGTCAGTTGTGATGGAACGAACTGACCTATGGGGAAGGACCTTTTCCTGGAAGAAAAACTCTTTATGAACACCGTATGTGTACGGAGTCGGGAGTCAAGTCTGTAGCATTTATTATGATGTTTCCCCTCAGTACAGGCCATAGACAGTCAGAGTCTTCTGTCGTTGTATCTGTTGAGGATCAACACCGAGACGAGTAAGCTGAATATTTGAGTGGGGGGGGGGGGATAGGATTAAACCTCGAATTATGGCCAGGTGGCGCTGTTACGGTGCATTTGTTAGCACACTGCTCTAGGAACCTCTATGTCGGGGTGGAATTAAGTCACCTCTGTTTGTGCGGTGTTTTTCTAAGAAACCGGCCCCTCGCTCATATATCCAAGGCGTATGTATGCCAGTGCACGCTTCTGCCAGTAAATGTCCCATTTATAAGCGTAGAACACCCAAACCCCGAGCCCTCTACAGTCATAACTCCCAACACCAGACTACCCGCAACAATAATGACCGCTTGGTGTCAGCGGTATTATGTCGACACCAGCCACACGACACCGTGACGACATACGGGCTCCGGAAGGGATACGGGAAATGGCCAGGTTTTGTCAACATAGCCGAATCATCACGAAACGTCAACAGAATCTAGCTGATCGAATGAGAACTGGTGACAGTCCCGTATCAAGCCCACCGTGACTGCCATTCTGATTACGTGTCAGGCTTCCTGCCTCAAAGCTATATCGAATAATCGCCGCTCCAAAATGGCGGCCACCTCAATTCCCAAGCTGTTTGGAAAACTGCTCACTTCGGCTCCCACTTCGTTTCAAGTTTCAGTTGTTGTTGTTTTTTTTTGTCAAATCGGTCCACTTCTGCACAAAGGGCAACCAAACTGGAGATGTCGTAGAAACAATGAAAATATGACAAATGTGTCATCATACTTGAAGACAGCTCTTCCGGGATATCCATACTGAAGGTGTTTCCGTAGTCATGGGAGGCTTACAAATCAAATCAGATGATGCTTGGTGTTTTACGGCCACTTCGTGCACACGGTAGGCTAAATGGGCCAAGCTACCTCCAAAGGTAATGAAGCAGTCAAAGATGAAACACTCTTCAGACATGCCCACGTCGAAATTCGAACTCAGGTGGTAGTAATCCGTGAGCCAACGCCTTACCGTTTAGACCACGGAGGCGCCCCCAAACCGAATCAGCAGCTGTTGGAATAAAATATACAATTTCTGCGACGACGTAGTAATCCGTGAGCCAATGTGCTACCAGTCAGACCACGGATGACCCCTCGTTTCAGACAGGCTTTCGCAAGAAAACCCCAATCCATTTTATATTAGATTTGACACAAAAATCCACTTTCACAATACCTCATCCTTTAACTATATTAGTATAATATGTAATATTTAGGCATTAGCGCTGTAAACCCGGAGTGACAAGTTGTAGATTTGTTTACTAGGACGGTCGTAGGTCAAGTGAATATTCATTAACCAAGTGGGCGTGTCTGACTAAAATCTTCCTAAAAAAGAGTTAATCTATTAATTTGTGAATCTCCGGATCACGCACTGCGCATGCGTTGCAGAAATCTTCTATTTTCAGAAGAAAGAGGAACAGTTCAAATCATTGATCACGTCTAAAGCTGTATTAAGCACTATCTCTGAATGTAAATACATGTATGTGTGTGTATGAATACGTCTGTGTGTGTGTGTTCGTGTGTGTGTGTGTGTGTGTGTGCACGCGCGCGCGTGTGTTATATATGTGTGTGTGCGTTACCTTGTAACTTTCATATAGAACCTGTTTGATATTTCTAGATGTACAGGATTGTTATTGTGTATTGCTGCTGAAGAGCGTCTTTTAAATGGCTCCCGCTAGAAAGATGGTTTCATTCTACACTAATAATACTACTAATAACAATATATATATATATATATATATATATATATATATACAACAACAACAACAAAACACACACACACACACACATACAAATAAATACTGCCCGTTCAGAATTATAACCAGTAACAAACACTTGATGTGAACGTAGGAGTCCACAGCTGTATGTATCAAACACTGACTAAACTCATGTCGCCCCCTTCTCCCCCTCCCTCCCCCCAATGCCCCCAGACACCCTATTTCAGACTCCAAATCCGCTTCATCCCCACCCCCCGTCTACAGGCCTATATCAAGCATCCAGCTAGCGCCTCTCCAGTACAATGATAATATCCCTACAACCATATATTATAACTTAATATTGTAACAAGCCAACAGAGAGATATGCCTGTCAGATGTCATCTCTTCAGCTGATCTCACTCTCCAAGATAAATCATCACATGACATGACATTATCTATACTCTCTGAGCTGATATCACACGGCATAAGGCACGTATAATGTGATTAATGATAAATACTATAGCTATATCGCCCTCGTGGTCATATCACATTCGGCTATCTGGCGTTGGTGGAGTTTAGATGCCCCTGCACCGGCAACACCACACACACACACATACACACACACACACACACACAGAGAGAGAGAGAGAGAGAGAGAGAGAGAGAGAGAGAGAGAGAGTACATGAACACACGTACACATGAACACACACACACACACACACATACAAACACACACAAAACTACAAAATGTTTGCTCATGCATATATCAGTTTCAGTTAGACACACATGCACACTGATATGCATTATATAATTGCATAACTGAACATTGCAAGCTGAATATTTGTATCATACACTGTACGATGTATACTGCTTTAAATAGTATGTTGTTATATGCTGAATGCCATATGTGACAAACGAACCCCCCCCCCCACAGACCCACACACAACACACACACACACACACAGAGAGAGAGAGAGAGAGAGAGAGAGAGAGAGAGAAGCCATACAATCTGATGACACCTCTGGCTTACAGGTGTATATCAATCAACTAACGTCACAATACAGGTAAGGTGACTGACACAGTGTAATCATGATCAAATCAATATTCCACGCACCACAAATCATCACCCTTTGTCTTCGCTATTGTGACAACACCGGAATGTTGACAATGATCCCATCCGTCATGTAATATCTAACCTATCGTCTGTAAACCATTAATAAAAACGTCACAATAGCCCGTTTTCTGGCCCACAGATATTGACTAATAAACATTACCAGTCAGAAGTTAACATGGAAGCCCGGCCAGGAAGGGAACTTTTCTTTTTCATAATTTACATATTATTCGCAAAATATTCTCACCTACCGAAGTCAGCAACGGTTAAACATGGACTTTAGGAATTTCAAGTCAATATATTCAAGCTTTGTAAAAAAAACACCCAACGCCATTCATAAATTTTACATCTAACATATCACTTTTGTTTTTCTTTTCTTGTGGTATGGTGAATAAAACGTCATAACTGTGTTGACTGTGTTGTCAATATGGGAATGAGCCGGAGTAAAAAAAAAAAAAACTGAAACAGAGATCCATGTTTATGGTCAGTACATATATATCTGTACATAATGTAAACATTGATCATGCTTTAATATGTGATATATGGATATAAAGGCTCGCTTTTATGTACAATGAAAATAATATGAGGGTCAGCCGAAGAATAATAAAAACCATGCATATTCATGAGTAATATAATAGTGCATCGTGGAGAAACGACGACATCTGTCCCGCTCTTCAACTATGTTATTACATTATACGAAACATAATACTGAATAGTGGTTGCATGTTCACCAGGATCTTGGATAATTCAGGAACCTGGCTAATTCTTTCAGTTTTACTAAAAACAGCATGTACTATTTAAGACTCTACTAAACTGCTTCCACTCTCACCCACTGAGCCACTGAGCTCGATTTCTTTTCGGTGATATTGGCGCAATAGAAATTTTGTAATTATTAATTATTATCCAAAACTTCACTACAAATCGACCTGTAAAGGTCATCTAGCTAGTGATGATGATGATGATGATAATAACATAATCAACTCTCAAACAACTACAACTTCACTAAACCGTTTTTTAATGAACACAACATAATAATGAGCTCATGTGGCGGGAAGTATGACCGGCTCTCGATGTAATGGCACCGGAATATTTCTCGGATAGTTCAGCTATTAGATAAGTTACACCAGTGAAACTGGTGTATTTTGCATATTATGTAATATAGATTTAATTTATATTAATATAAATTGATTATATTTAGTTATTTTGTATTGCTTGTATTTTCTTTTTAACTGCTCATTTGACGCCCTATATTATCGCCCGCTCCAGTGTTTCCCATAAGAACTCGGTTTTTGCTTGTGTATGTTTTGTTTTATTTATTTATTTTTAAACTTTTTCACTTATTTTATTTCTATAATTATAATGAATTATACTAGAGATCAGTTGCTTGCATTACGACCCTATGGTGGTAATACCATTTGTTTAGCGATGCGCCCACGTAATGGAAAACATCCAAAGCAGATTGGGTCTGATGCCAGTAATTTGATCACTGTGCCAATAACACCATATAATGGCACAGCTGTACAAAATATAAGTATTGGTCTTTTTTAACTGTCAGTCGATCTGTAATAAATCTGATGAAATATCTGAAGTTGTTAAGGATATGGATCTTGAGGCTCTTGTCATTACAGAGACTTGGCTGACTGGTAATGTTTCAGACCAGAAAATTGTTGGTGATGTGACTCCAGCTGGATATTCATTCCACCATGCAGCTCGGATTCACAAAAAAAGGTGGGGGAGTCGGCATTCTTCTCCGTGATTCTTTGAAGTGTGAAACCCATTTGCGTTTTCAGGCTAAGACTTTTGAAAATTACCAACTGACTTTTATATCTGGGGTTCGTGTAGCTATTATCTACCGATTACACCCCACTAAGAAAAATGGCCTGAAAGCAGCAGATTTCTTCAAGGAATTTTCGGGATTTGTTGACTCTCTTGCACCAACAGTGGTCATCTGTTGATCTTAGGTGATTTCAATATACATTGGGATTGCCAGAGGAATGCAGATACCAAACAACTGGCTGACATTCTTAGATCTCCCAATCTCAGGTAGCATGTCCAAGAAAGAACACACAGACATGGTCACATCTTAGATCTTGTCATCTCCCGTGATGATGACAATTTGATTAAGGGTGTTTTGTTCTTCCATCTGTCTGATCATTTCTTGTTAACAATGTATCTTTACAGAAACAATCTGTTTCAGCTAAAGTTATTTCATATAGAAGATATAAGTCAATTGACAAGGAGGCTTTTCTTGCTGATCTGCGAGTCTCTTCTCTGGTAATGGTATTCGATCCACCGGATGATGTGGATCATCTGGTGGATCTCTATGATAATACATTGAGAGACATTGTAGATCAACATGCACCTTTAAAAAAACCAAGCAGACCAATGCTTCCATGGTATAATAAGAACATACAGGCTGCAAAGAGACCAGAAGGTATTGTGAGCGGCTGTGGATCAGGACCAGTTTGTGTGTTCATTTTGAAATCTTCAAGGTCAGTAAAATTCTTGTTAAAATACCCTTGCCTCTGCTAAATCTGAATATTATAATAAAAAGATCAAAGCATCCAAGGGAAATCAAAGGACTGTTTTCAGTGTTGTGAATAAAGTATTACATAAAAGTCAAACTGTCCTCCCAAATAATATCAACTCAGATAAAGATATGGCCCATTGTTTTAATAACTTCTTCTGTCAAAAAATATTAAATATACATAGTGGGTTCCAGTCCAGCACCTTATCACAGGGTAAGCCATTGGTAGAAGATTCCTGCATATCTGCAATGGATACATTTGAGCCTTTTACAGAGACTGATATCAGACAGTTGCTGAAAAAGTCATCTAATGCTTTCTGTGCAGTTGACCCTATGCTTACATGGCTTGTGAAAGATTGTCTGGATGTTCTGATAAACCCAATTACAAATATAGTTAATAAATCATTATCTCTGGGTGTTTTCCCAAGATCCATGAAAGCTGCCCTTGTAAAACCATTAATAAAAAACCACACTATGGACTGTAATATTCTAAATAATTACAGACCTGTTTCAAATCTTACATTTTTATCTAAAGTTATAGAAAAGGCAGTTGCTTTCCATCTAAACAAATATTTAATCACTACAGTCTGCCTATAAAAGTGGTCACAGCACTGAAACAGCCTTGGTTCGAGTGAAAAATTATATTATGATGTCAATTGATCATGGTAAGCCAGTAATACTTGTTCTTCTGGACCTGTCTGCTGCATTTGATACAGTTGACCATAATGTACTTTTCTCTAGGTTAAAAGACATGTTTGGTCTGTCAGGTAGAGTACTTGAATGGTTTAGATCCTATCTGGAACAAGCTCCCAGAGAGTGTCTGTTCATGGTATTTTATCTGACATTCAGTTTTTGTTATCTGGTGTACCGCAGGGTTCAGTTCTTGGTCCTCTGGTTTTCACAATGTATACCCGTCCTCTTGAGATCATTGCGCAGCGATATGGGGTCAAATATCACTTGTATGCTGATGACACCCAGCTGTATATATCACTGGATCCTGACAATGAGTTAAATTTCTCCTCTTCCTTGAAGAATTTAGAACATTGTATTGCCGATATTCGGCTATGGATGACTCAAAATCTCCTAAAACTAAATGATAATAAAACAAATATTTTATATTTGGCATCACCACATTGTGTTAAATCCCTAAAGACACCAGCATTACAGATTGGTGCTTCTTCGATTACCCCTAATGGGGCAGGAAAAAATCTAGGGGTTATTTTTGACCAATGTATTAACATGTCACATCAGTATGCCGAGCTGCCTACTACCATCTTAAGAACATCCACTGTTTAAAAGCATTCTTGACACAAGAATCACTTGTAACTGTAGTTCATGCCTTTGTTACATCTCGTATAGACTATTGTAACTCCCTGTTATATGGCATATCTGATTATAACATTAATCGCCTTCAGCAAATTCAGAATAGTGCAGCTCGCATTGTAACAAATACTAGAAAATATGATCACATCACCCCAATTCTTCAAAAACTACATTGGCTACCTGTTAGACAGCGTATCTATTTTAAGATTCTTTTAATAACTTGATGGTATGGCGCCAGAATACCTGTGTGAACTGGTTTCCATCAGAAACTCATCCCGAAAACTCAGGTCATCCAGTCAGATACTATTGCAGGTGCCAGTGTCTCGGCTCAAGTCATATGGTGATTGTGCCTTTAGTGTTGCAGCCCCCACTTTGTGGAATAAGTTGCCGGCAAATATTAGAAATGTGTCTTGGAAATTTTAAGTCTCTTCTAAAAACACACCTATTTAAGGTGCTTTCACAGATAAATAATTATTATCTTTTAAATCATTACAGGGTTTTTACAGACATTATTTGAGGTATTATTATATTACATATTATTTATACAGCACCTTTGAATGGCTCCTGCTAGTAAGGGTGCTTTATTAAATATACATTATTATTATTATAAAGTCCCCCAACTATTACACTGACTCAAGGCCACAATATAGAATAAGTGAGCACTTACTTAAATACATCATAACCTAGACCAAATAAAAAATGTGTATTAAAGCATATGTGTTGAGTATTAAAATTCACAAGGCAAAATTAATGTCAACCAACACATACTTCCCAACAGACATGCAATGCGTAATCTGGGTTTGTGGATGTGGGTACATCATATAAATTCGTGTATAAGTCGAGAAATAAACCTAGAATATAGCGGCATAAGGTTGTTCGTCTTATAGACAAGTGACACCGAAGGCATCAATATTTCATGGAATCGATTGAGATCGTGGTCTAGTTGGTAGCGCGTTGGACCACAGATCACTACCACCTGAGTTCGCTCGGCCCATTTAGCCTACAGTGTGCACACAACTGATCGTAAATCATCATCATCATTATCACCATGGGCGATAATGGAAGAAACGAACATTAACGGTTGTCATTTCACTCACTTATCGTATTTCATACAACATAACCACCGGGACAATTATATCACAATACACATATTACGTATATAATCGTAGTGGCTGTAAGGATTCAGGACAGGTTAATTCTATTTATGGTCAATTCATAAAAATATGCGTGCTCACATGACCATACGTTTTGGCGGGAAATCGCCAAACGGCCAAAAAAAGCGTCAAACACCGCAAGGCAATTAGAGAAGACATTTTAAAGCCGATTAGATAATCTTTGAAATCCATTACTGCTGCTTCTAAATGGAAATCACTTCACTCTTTTGCGAAGTCAAGTTTATTATTATCTGTGTGTGGGCTTCTAGTAATTACGAAGGGCGCCTCCGTTGTCTAATTGGTAGCGCGTTGGATCACAGATCCCTACCACCTGAGTTCGAATCTCGGCGCGGGCGTATCTGAAGGGTGTTTCATCTTTGACTTCGCCTCATTAGCTTTGGAAGTTGCTCGGCCCATTTAGCCTACCGTGTGCACAAAAGTAGCCGTAAAACATCAATCATCATCATCATCATTTAGTAATTACGATTCCCCAATGATTCAACTTGATGTTTTTCCGAAAATGTTGACAACGAAGGTTTTAGTTAAGAAATGTGCCGTTATGGATACGAATAAATCTTATTTTTGCAAATAATAGCACTATTCCATTTTAGACTGTATCGCATGCGCTGCATGCCTCGTGTACAAATTAATATTTTTTTATCTGAATCAAACTGACAGGTATTTTTTCCATGATCAACGATGGTTTGCCGCACTCGTCTCTTGGAAGCGCTAGATGTTATTCCGCTTGAAGAGATCATAAATACACGCAATTCGTCTTATGCACCAGTGCATCTAATAATGGTCGTAAAAAGATCAAGTTTTTGCGGGTGTCATATCAAAACATTTCTGTTATAAATTTCGAGGACATCGTATGGCACCGAGTAACATCCAAGCCAGTAACCTTTCTCGGCATTAGCTACTGAAAAATCATCGTCGGAAATCAATAACTAACACGAATCACGCCAGAAGCCATGCTATCTACTGCATGAATTCATCTCTCTGTAAATCACGCAAAATGAGAAAATAAGCAACTTTACGTCGGATATTTTTCATGCTAAAAATATTCACGACCGCAAAAATGGTAAATAATAATCCGGTGTTAATGCTAGTATATCTACTGTATGTATTGGATACAGAAGCCAGATTTCGTCTATAGAGATCTATACAGAGATATTACGACCACGAGGACAAGTACAGAGAGTGTTTACGGGTTACTGCGGCTGGTCGTTAGTCAATAAGCATACATTGATAGTTTCTTGGTTCAAAGCCACCAACTAGCTGCTGATCTTTAATGCGCTCACGGGTGGGTGATGTTGATTGGTTGATTGGTTTGTTTAGAGAAACACCCATACTGCGGATAATACTATTTATAGAGTTTAAATGAGCACATTCTTATTATAAAGCTAGATATCCTTTCATACAGGGCATCTTATTCAGTCTGAAGCTAATTCGAAGGTATTTTGTGAGCAAGTAAAAGGCCAACAAATTAGCAAGTAAATCGGAACCTTGGCCCTCTCCTCCAGCTATGATCATGAGAAATAGTTCTTATACTGTCTTAATTTTACAACAGACATTTTATAAAGCTACACTGAGTTGAGTTTTGTATTCATTTCAGGGATAGTCAAAATTAATCAATCCCCCCCCCCTACCATAAATGTTGCCATTTTACAGCAACTTTTGTGCACGCAATAGGTTAAATGGTCTAAGCAACCTTCCAGGGTAATGAAGTGAAGAGAAAGGTGAAACACCCTTAAGACACAAGCAGGCAAAGATTTGAAGTCAGGTGATATATGTCAGTAACTAGCCACGATACCGTTTAAGCCATGGAATAGCCAAATTCTCACAACAAAACACCACCCCACGTCAGATTACTTAGGGTGTCATATTTACTGGTAAGTATGCATTCGATATGATTCATAACAGTAGCAGTGAGTAAGTGAGATAATTAGTAAGTGGGTGAGTTAGCTCTTTGTTTAGCCTCGGTATTGATCACACCTGGGACATATAGATGAGTCAGATTCGACCCCTGACCTGGAGGCTTGTGGTGTAATACCTTCCCCACAATGCTTTTGAAGCACCCTCCAATAGTACACACAGCACACACCTGTAATATATTAGTAGTAGTAGTAGTAGTAATAAATGTTGTTGTAGATGTTGTTGTGGTTGGGGTTTTTTTTCTAGTTGTTTTCGTTTTTCAGAACAAAGAAAACTAAAACAATGCGTATACTATTAAAACATGAAAGCAGAAATCCCCTGTAAACAATTCAAATTATTCATGAATACAATCATTAAATATTTAACATATCAATAAAATCTAGCAAGATTGCGGACGCTTTTCGTTTTAAACAGCAGCGAACTTTATTAATCACCGGTGCTGCCCCCTGCCGACACCTACGGAAATGTTGGAATTCGTCAATAATAATATTACACATTCGGGTCAGAAGGTCATTCATCCCAAACCGCCACATCCGTCATTGACAATGTGGTGGCTGTCATTGGATTATAGGGATAACAAACATCTGGATAAAACATATTGAAATGATGAGAAGAGGCTATTAGAGGAATATTATATATGTATGGCTGTAGATCTAGAGTTACGTCTAGAAGGACAACACATCTTTATAAACAAGCATACAGTATTATCAGATGTCAGATAATGAATATTTTTCGTCTGCTTGATACACTGTTTTATATATATATATATATATATATATCAAAATGAGCTAGGGAGAGGATTGGTCTAACTGACTCGCTTACACGCACGCACGCACACGCACGCACGCACGCACACACACACACACACACACACACAGAGAGCATCATATTTGCACAGTGTTTGTTGCACTGTGCTAAAAACTGGCTATTATTTAAATTGGAATCAACGAGGAAAACAAATTTATTGATAAAAACGAAACCCAATACTCCCAAAGCAAATCGCGGCGAAGAGTTTCCATTAAAATCGACTCGAAATGAGAAGCGCACGTGCTTACTCCATCCAAACAATTTCAGAGTGCAACTCAATCACAAAATTGAACTCTCGCTTCATCAATCTGACATAATTCCACCGACTTCTAACATCGGGTTAGTCTTATAGCCATCACACAGAACCAATTATTTTATGTTGGATGAACCTCAAACTATCTCATCGAACTGTTGACTGTCATCATCGTTATCATCATCATCATCACAATTGCATCATTCACCATAATCATCATTGTCTTTACCATCCTCATAATTAAATGCTTCATCATCATCATCATCATCATCACTACCTAGTCAATGCCGGTAGCACGATCATCATCATTACCGTTACCACTGTCATCATCATCATCATCACTTCTATCACTAACTCTCACCATCCTGACCCCCGACCAAAACCAACATCATCATCTCGAATAATGCACCGACACATCATCACATTCACCATCAACACCACCATCAAAATTTCATCATCATCATCAACACCACATTCATCAGTTATCAACAATGACAACACGGTATCTAGCCATTAGTCTCCCTAGTGCCCGTATGTTATGTGCGAATTTTCGGTGAAAACATTCACCGAACTGTTTATTGTCGCCTCGACTGAGTGACGTAATAACCGGTGGGGGGGAGATTTGTCGAAATATCATTGGATGACCATATTATAACTCCCCCTACCGCTGGCAATGACATTGGTGTGTAACGCTGATTAGAAAACTGGAAAAAGCTTGTTTATGTACGAATGACGTTAATAATGTTAGCGCGAGAAATGGGCGAAATTACGACCTCGTACCTCCGGCCCGAGGTACTCTGGCGAGAGAGAGAGAGAGAGGCACGTCCATCGCTTAATATCGCTGATAGATCGACACGAAACGTGTCATCCATCAAACGCAATCTCGCCAACGGCACTTTTATCTGGAGCGGTCTCGAAGCATGAAAGGTCACGAGGCAGGCCAATGGCTGTTCGGTGGGGCTGACTTATCTGGGTCAAATGAAACCGCGTGATCATGATAGTTCAGACGGCGACGCCTCCATTATCAGTATTACAGTATGGCCTCCCCCCAGCTTAATGGATTAATGGGGGAAGCGTTATCAACTTGCGCTGACTGGTGATTAAATAGGAAACGTTTGGCACAACGATCACAGCACAATATAGCATTTATGCGTGCCATGGTTTATGACGGCCATAAAATTGAGATTGAAATATTATCAGAAGGGAAATGTTTGATGGGAAAAAAGAAAAGAAATGAGCAGTAGAAACATATGCATATAAAAACTAGGTCAGTCAAAGGTCAAACCAAACTTCGGCTTCCGGTTACATGAAATACGCACCAAGAACGATGACGTCAACCAGACGGGCGGCTCGACAATTGAATAACCTCGGAGACAATCTGATTGTGTCGTCACCAGATAAACAGAAATCAACTCGGACAGATTTGACCTAGTGTATCCTCTTCGGCGGTGAATTATACTGAGAGATTACTGTACTTCAGTCGTCCACCAGCCAGCGAAGTGCCGCAAACCATCGACCCCGCTGCTGGATTAGTCTGGCATAAAGCCGGTCGTGTCCGGTACTAATTGTACAGTCAGCATCCCGTCTGGATCAATTGGGCGCGTAGAGTTTCTGGGACAATCAGCACTCTACTCAGGTGCGGATAGGTAAAGCTCGGTGTCGACTGATGAAGTGGTTTTTTTAGCCGCAAACTTCCTCCATCTGGCGTCGGGTCTATCCAGTAGCCTCTTACGGCCACCGTTGTGCACATGGTAGGCTAAATGGGCCGAACGACCTCCAAACGGAATGAAGCGAAGTCAAAGATAAAACACCTTTCAGATATGCCCACGCCGAGACTCGAACTCGGGTGATAGTGATCTGTGATCCATCGCGCTACCAGTTAAACCACGGAGGCGCCTGGTACACTCTTAAGACACACGCGGGATGTCCACCTCCGATGCAGCACTGGCCGTCGAGTTCGTTTACATATGAGGACTGATATGCCTCCCCCTTTTTCCATAATAATAAAAAACGGCAACCTCTCTTTTGCACTATTATTAAAAAGAAACCTCTCAGAAACTTCCGAAAACTGACACTTAAATAATTAAACCATCAAAATGGCCAAAGACAAGTAGTGTTGTCCGCAATTAGCACTAATTAGGAGAACAAACACCTGCTGAGTGTTGTTTATTTACCAGAAATCTTTTAAAATTAACCGAATTATCCCCAGTCTTCCGCTGCGTTCACGGGGCGCCTCTATGGTCTTCCTGATAGCGCGTTGGATCACAGATCACTACCACCTGAGTTCGAATCTCGGCGTGGGCTTATCCGAAGGGTGTTTCATCTTTGACTTCGCTTCATTACCTTTGGAGGTCGCTAGGCTCATTTGGCCTACCGTGTGCACATAAGTGGCCGTAAAACATCAATCATCATCATCCGCTGCGTTCACATCATGGAAGACACCCTCCTTTCTGATTCAGTTTTATTCAAAATTTCAAGAATCAGGTAAGTTTAAATCTGACTGCACGTATAGCGATAACACACACACGCGCGCGCACAGACGTGTGCATGTGCACTACAGCCACGTGCACCAAACCGAGCTTATCTATGAGAATCAATTCTTTGTGGACAATTTGACTGCCTGGCGTCTTCTTAATGCAATCATCCCACTTTAGAGATAATGGTTGATAACTTAATAACAACATATTTCGTTTTTAGAATAACCGCATAAATGGGATTAATCCGGAGACCACAGAGAAAGAACGTTCGGCGTTTCGTTACTTCCTAATGTAGACAATAATTGAAGCGCATTATCTTAGATAATCACAATGAATCACTGTCTGCCGAGAGATAAAAACGAGTCGGGCCGATTGAAAAAATAAATATTATAACCGGCTAACAGTTGGAATATGTTTCATCTTCGATCGTATGGATCAATGGGTAGTGGGGGGGGGGGTGTTGAGGAGAGGGACCAATCCCAGAGTGAATGAGCGATTCTGTTACTTAGTCATGGTTCCCGCGGTCAAGGGAATATTATTTTCCAGTACATTTCCAGGACAAAATTGCCATTTCCAGGACAAAGTTTACGAGATTTAAAAGTAGCAAATCAAGATAAGTGCGAAAAAGCATATAATATTTATTCAATGTATGATGGCTTATTGAGATTTTTATGGTACAGCCTCCTCCTCACCCCTTCTAGCTGTCTGATCCACCCAGTTTTATTTAAATTTTAATTAACACCGGATATCAACACTATGTATTGGTGCACTTTTCCTTCTACAGTTGAAGATTTCTTCTACAGGCATGATATTTATTCATGTTTTGTTTTTTTAATTCTAAGTGGATATTTTCGCAGGCAATAATTTTGCAGGAGATTTCCAGGACATTCCCTAATTTCGTAAAATTCAAGACCACATCCAGGACGTGGAAGGTGACGTGTGGGAACCCTGTTTGACCTTGGTACTGGTCACAGTTGCGACATACGGGACATGAGAGCCGACCATCCAGTAAAAAGGCCTATAAACACGGGTACGATTCGAATTCCAATCCTGACTTGGACGTTTCCAGCTCGGGTGTTTAACAACATTGCTCTAAGTTTTGCAGTATAGTGGCGCCCCCAACGAGAGGAAGAGGGGGGGTGGTGAGGGAAGGAGCGATATGCCGTCGTCTAACGTTTCTTAATCTTGTTTAAAGTAAATATTGATCGTGATCGTGTTAACTTTATGCGGAGATTTTCTTTTAAAACCAAACACCAGTTCCATAATCGTTTCATCCAGTCGATAACAATCTATCACTCTGCCATCGTCTAAAAGCGCACTCGTTTCAAATCGTAACACAACCTGAAATAGCGAACGTATTCCATCTTGTGATTCGGTCGCAATTTTTTCCGGTTATGCTGCAAGCATAAGACAGGTAGCTTGTTTATAATAATAATAATAATAATAATAGTTATGTATATTTCGTGAAGCGCCCTTACTAGCGGGAGCCATTCAAAGGCGCTGTACAAATAATATGTAATATAATAATACCCAAATAATATGTCTGTAAAAACCCATAAGAGATTTAAAAGGTAATTATTATTTATCTGTGAAAGCACCATTGAACAGGTGTGTTTTTAGAACGGATTTAAATTTTCAAGAGACGACGCATTTCTAATATCTGCCAGCAACCTATTCCACAAAGTGGGGGCTGCAACACTAAATTCATAATCACCATATGACTGGCACATACGATACTGAATAATATCTGACTGGCAATCTATCTGGATTACTTTCCTTTCCATTAAACGTTCCATTCCGGTAAAATTAACACTCCTTTGGCCAAACTAGGCAGAACTGAGTAGCGTAAACGCAGTAGAATCAATTTGTGACCAACAATTTTGGGATATCTTATTTTTAGATTTAAAATATATCGACAATAAAAATTAAATATCGTTAGAGTAGGGTCACTTTATTGCAGTAATTTCTTTCAGTCTAGTAAGGATTTTTTGGGATAGGTTTCGATATTAAGCTATCGCCTCATCAATTTCAGCACGGTGGTAAATTTGAAAAAGTCCACTTAATTTATAGGCTGCCTTGGCAACAGTTTAGCACGGACTTGATCAGAAAAAGGTGACATTTAACATCACGGGTTTCATTTAGCAGGTGGTGTCCGACGACTGCATTGGGTGTCTGATTTCTGCCGCGTGATCAAGACTAACCAAAAATATTCCCCAAGGACTAATATCCAAACAAAATAGACAATTTAATATCGAGGGAACGGTTGGTGTGAGTTTTTTGTTATTTGCGATGACGCAACAAATTTGGGCAGTTTGCAATGGCGTGTCATTTGACGGCGTCTAAACTGTCTGGTGGAAAGACTGTAACTGCAGACGGAAAATGAATATATATCATGTCCACACAATATAAATATATATTACGACAAAATTCTACCTCCAAATGTGGACGATAAAAGATTCCCGCCCGGTGGATTATAAGTATACGCCGTCTACCGGATACATTACTAACTAGCAGTCACCGTTCATTATTATCAATATATTTCTAGTAACGGGACGGATAATCCACTCAGAGCATTGCGTAATGAACGTAGTATCCACAAACAGAAATTACACCAACACCACTCTCAGCTGTGGTTGACTGACTAGGGGGAGCTCTGTGGTGGTACATGGTGTGGAAATGCATCAACGTGAACCGTAGTCTTCTGGATGATGATGATGGTGATTGGTGTTTTACGGCCACTTTTGTACACAAGGTAGGCTAAATGGGCCGAGCGACCGCCAAAGGTAAGGAGACGAACTTAAAGACGAAACAACCTTCAGATATGCCCATGCCGGGATTCGAACACGGGTGGTAGTGATCTGTGGTCCAACACGCTACCGCTGGACCACGGAGGCGCCCCTCCGTAGTCTTCTGGAAATGGGCAGTTGTAATATTGCAGTTTCAACCAGGGCAACCGTGACATAAAACGTAACAACAAAATAGCATTATACGTGACAGTGCTTGGAGCATTTCCGAAGATTTAAGGATAACCTTCTGATGAACAAGACATCACACAGATCTTCAGATGCAACTGCCACTGACAGATTTATAGGTTATTAGTAGCATCACGAAAGAGAGGCAGATTTTCAACATTTTCGGTGATATGGTTACATAGTTTTAGTACTTGTCAATACACGGACTGCCGAATTTGGCAAACAAGAGACATACATACTCGGACACAGACAGACAGAAAAACAGACAGACTGACAGATATTGGTGTATATATACCTGCATACAATCACGATCTATCAGTTTGTAAATGGACTGTCCATTTGTCTAGTTGTGTTACACATCTCTGTATCTGATTGTCTGTCATCATGTACGTATGTATATATGTCTAAATGATTTAAAACACGTACATATTTAGCTACGCCTGCTTTTTCCATCTCTGTGCACCCACTTACATATGAACATGCAAGCCTGTAAGCCCAATTGTACGTCTTTCAACCGATCCAAATGCCTATTTGCTTTCATCAGTCCCAGACCATGCTGAACAAAGCCACAAATCACATACCACTATGGCGGTTGGGATGGTGCCGTACTGTCCACAGATTACTCCATTATAGACGAGCCAGAGCTTCGCCGATATGACGACCAATCCAATCTATATCTTGATGCGCATCACAGATAACAACATCCGATCTTATCTCTACTGACATTTATATGGCTAAGTGACAGGTCAGGGAAGGATTAACACGTCGGCCTAAATATTGTACACGGTGGCTAGTCTGTCTGTCCGCGTGTCTGATAAGGTGTCTGGCTTGTCTGTTTACATGTCTCAAATAATGCCTACATGTCTATATCTCACACAATATTTAGCATGTCTGTCTACATCTCCGACATAGCATCTAGCCTATCTGCATATATACTTCATACATCGCCATCAATACATCATATAGATTGTCGACCATGTTTTGTCCTGTCTGTGTCTTCATTTCTATAACATGGGGTGTTAGTCAACATATATCAAAAACTGTCTATCCCATGTGCTCACCTGGTTAGTCATGTGTCATCAGGTGTATTAAAGTGTCTGGCATGTTTGTCTTGACTGTCTCTTAACGTGTCTAGTGGGACGTCTATCCTGTCTGTTGATACGTGCAGTGTGGGATGTCTAGCATGCGAGGTGACGTGTTTATCATGCTGTGTACTTATCTGACAAAAGATTAATCTGAACTGTTTACATGTCTGATCCATCTGTTTATTTCAGTCGTAAGGGTGTCTCTCGCCTGTCTGTCTTAATGTCTAGTTCATCGTGCGCGTCTAAATGTCACCAAGACAAAAACCCATCGCTCTAAATGCTTTTACAAAAGGTCAATGCGTCTATCTGTTTGTGCATCTAGCCGACAGATCTTCTCGTCAGAACAGTACACAGCTCATTAGTCTATACGTCCCCGACGACGTCTAACATATCTGCCTAGCCGCCGTTCAGATTATCGAGTGCATCTGTCTTGGCCTATCACGGCGTCTATAACGCATCCATCTAGCTGTCTAAATATTTACGACTCCGTCTAACATATACGTCTATTGAGAACGCCGTGCCTATCCCAGGGAGTTTGTAGACAATTTCACAACTGGCTGGCCACAGGCCTAATACAGTGTAAGAAGATCATAGTCACAAATAATACTATCTCTCTAAAATGTAAAATGGAAATGGGGACTAGAAGTAGGCCATTAACATCAGGACAGTGACCATTAGCATCATACTCTATTAACATCATAGTCCATTGACATCGTAGTCCATTAACATCGTAGTCAATTAACGTGGCTAGTTATGAAGACGGAAGTTTGGAGAGCATCGACATCAATGGCAATATACAATGCAATAAAACATAAATAATTAATATCAGATGTTATACTATATCATTAAAATTAATGGCCATGCATAATAGATTAAACACCATTAATATCGCATGTTACACTAGACCATAAACATCACAGATTATACGTACCAATAACCTCATAGGCTTCAGCTAGACCAATAACATCAAAGACAATATAGGCCAATTACATCATAGGCTTCAGAGAGACCACTAACGTCAGATACTTGAAGGACCAATTACGTCATAGGCTTCAGTTAGACCATTAACATCAGATACTTGAAGGACCAATTACGTCATATGCTTCAGATAGACCATTAACATCAAAGGCAACATAGGCCAATAACATCATAGGCTTCAGACAGACCACTAACGTCAGATACTTGAAGGACCAATTACGTCATAGGTTTCAGATAGTCCATTAACATCAGATACTTGAAGGACCAATTACGTCATATGCTTCAGATAAACCATTAACATCAAAGGCAATATAGGCCAATGACATCATAGGCTTCAGAAAGACCATTAACGTCAGATACTTGAAGGACCAATTACGTCATAGGTTTCAGATAGACCATTAACATCAAAGGCAATATAGGCCAATGACATCATAGGCTTCAGAAAGACCATTAACGTCAGATACTTGAAGGACCAATTACGTCATAGGTTTCAGATAGACCATTAACATCAGATACTTGAAGGACCAATTACGTCATATGCTTCAGATAGACCATTAACATCAAAGGTAATATAGGCCAATAACATCATAGGCTTCAGAGAGACCACTAACGTCAGATACTTGAAGGACCAATTACGTCATAGGCTTCAGATAGACCATTAAAATCAGATACTTGAAGAACCAATTACGTCATAGGCTTCAGATAGGCCATTAACATCAGATACTTGAAGGACCAATTACGTCATAGGCTTCAGATAGACCATTAACATCAGAGACAATATAGGCCAATGATATCATAGGCTACAGAGACCATTAACATTAGAGACTTCACAGACCAATAACATCATAGGCTTCAGAGACCATTAACATCATAGATTACATAGGCCAATAATGATACAAGCTCCTGATACACAGACCATTGACATCACGGGATATTTTGACCCAATAACATCCCACATAGACCAATGGTCATATACCCAGTCTATATAGACATTTAGTATAAATAGCTACTCAGATACCTCTATCTGTCTATATATCTGTCAGTCAGCCGTCTGTCTGTATGTCCGTCTGTCTGTCTAGGTATCAGTCTCCAACTGCTGGTGTATTTATTAAGTAAATTATTGCTTAAAACAAAAACCTTAAACGTATGTTTAAAATATCAAAACCTACAAAAACGTCATAAACTATTCACACACACACACACACACACACACGCACACACACCATACTGGCACCAATAAGTGGCATAATATATAGATATATCTTAATATGTTACATCTCTTTGGTAACATTTATCTCTTAGTTCTGACACCGACCAACAATATATATATAGTTAAGCTAAGTCCACACAATCTCATACAATCCCACCATAATCCCACCATAATGCCACTCTAAGACAAAATCACGGAGTGATTACATGGAACAAATAACATGGCACCTATAACATGGCACAAACGCTGCGGCACAAAATAACATGGTAAATATATGCAAATATAGCATGGGTAAAGGAACAATCTCTCTCTCTCTCTCTCTCTCTCTCTCTCTCTCTCTATATATATATATATATATATATATATATATATATACACTATGGTACACCTATACCGGTACACATAACTTGGTACATTTAGCATGGCATATTTAACAAAGTATGCCATATAACATGGTACGTAATTACTATACATATATATGCCTAGCATCTCTTATGTACCATGTTATAATATATATACACCTCATAGTACTTACATCATGATATATAATGGTGTTTATAAAAAGATGGTAGAGATAGTTTGCGCATATAAAATTGTTCACTAATATATCACGTTACATATATATGATTATATATATATATATATATATATATATATATATATATATATATATATATATATTACAGCATGAAATATGATATGCTAGGAAAGGCATGGTACGCACAGTAGCATAATACGGCTTATATAACATGGCATTATTAACACCATAACAACATATATATCATGGTTGTTAAGACCCGCACCCTAATCCCTCAAACAACAAAACACACAAACTCCCGCAAGTCAAACATCTACTCCCAACAAGATCGGTAATTGGCACACATAATATAAAGATATTAAATCTTTCTCGTTCGCCGTGACCAGTGACTTAGACCAGGCGACGTGTCCCCCCCCCCCCGGCTGTCCCACACATAAAGACAACCTTTTTATCCCATTAGCCAGCGCCGAGTGCCAAGTTGATTTATACCACGTGATAGATCCTGATGTTATGTCGACCGGCATTCACACAATGTTACCTTAATAATGCTAAATTATACTCGTCGTCTCTCTCGGCAATCGATTGCTGGGTGGGGGGGGGGCTGGGGGAGATGAAGTTATTCTCAGGCGGAATCGAAGCCAAATGAGAGCGATCCAATTAATCTCACACCGACCCGGTAGCGCGTTTCAATCTTCATTTTCTCATACTGGCGGCGCACGTTTCTCACACGAACGAACGCTCTCACGCGAGCACCGAACCGTGAATGTGACAACTACGTCCCTCCGCCTATATATAAACAGCCCCCCCCCCTCTTCCCCGCAGCCCCACGTACGGAGACAATAACGACGCCGCATCACGCCGCCCCGTAATAAGCTCCGAGTAGGCGAGCGTCCCGTCAATCCGGATCCACCGAAATCCCGACGCCCGTGTCACGCGGAGCCGATCCCGGCATGTAGACGCATTAAATCACTACGTCCCATTTCGTCCGGGAAGCCCTCCTGTGACGTCACCAATAAGCGGCCGGCATAAATCGCAAAGATCATCCACTTTTACGCCTCGTCAACCTCACGACAAGATGAACTATGTCGTTATATCGGTGATGTCAACTGTCTGTTGTAGTCGTTGTTGTTGTTATAGCTGTTGTTGTTGCTGCTGTTATCAGAATATCTTTCACCGCTGTCTTTATGAGTATAAAATATACGCCTCGTGAATCGTTCAATAACATGAACTATACTGCTGTTTTTGTTGTTGTTGTTGTTGTTATTATTATTGTTGTTGTTGTTGTCGTCGTTGCTGTTGCTAAAACTAGAATATTTTATGGTCCTGGTTTAATTAATGTGATTTTAAACCCCGTCAGCTAAGCAATAAGATGAACTATGTTGTTATATCCGTGATGTCGACTGTCATTGTGTCGCTGTTGTTGTTTCTGCTGTTTTTGTTGTTATTGTTGTTGTTATCTTCATCAGAACACCTTTCCATGGTATCTTGGTGAGTATAATTTTACGACTCATCAATCATAGGACAGGATGAGCTTCGTTATTAAATCCACGATGTTGATCGTCCGTCAGTCTGTATGTCTTTCTGTTATTGTTCTTGTAAATGTTGTTGTTGCTGTGGTTGCTGTTGTTGTTGTTCTTCTTCTTCTTATCGGAATAACAATAAGAGCCGTCTTGATGAGCGTGACCTTTACACCTAGTCAGCCCCGCGGCAAGATGGACTATGTGTTTACATCCAAGATGGCGACTATCTATCCGTCTGTCTCCCATTATAATGTTTTTTTATCAGGTAATGTTTCACATCTCCTCATATAAGTATACACTATTTGTACAGATTTCCGCAGAACATAATCTTATGTTACACTATTGGTAATTATAGTTCATGTGTATCTGTGTGATTATATTGAGAGTGTTTATTCTTCTAAGCTTCTGTTCTGTCATTAGTCGAAATGATTGTCGTAAAATACGTGAAATACAAAAACGAATAATATATATATATATATATATATATATATATATATATATATATATATTATAAAAGTATTAACTAATATAAATATTAGATACCTAAAAATAACAACCAATTATCTATTACTGAATCACAAACGTCATTCAGAGTTCGATAAAATGTCGAAAACAGATCCGACCTTGGCACTGTTCCTTGGTTATCGCCCTCCAACCACAAAACCACTACTACCACCACTACTACCACCACCATATTGACAACATCGAAGTGCACTTACCGATCGTAATAAAAGGCTATTTCCGTTTTGATATATGATTAAAGTAGATAGACTTAACGCTGCTTACCGGTCGTGATATTTACAGCACAGAACTGTAGCAGACACGGGGTCAATTCAACTCCGGAATTGGTTATTTAAAAAATAATAGAACTGGATTTGATAAATGCGGAATTGAAGTTTGCTACAAGACATTATATCCACAAATTAATTTCCCAACTAATTGTTTAATTCAGAAATATTTTTTCCGTGACAATCCTACTTGGAATATAAACTAGTCGGAGTAGGTATTCCGAGTAGGTACTCGGAGTAGGTATGCTGAGTACCTACTCGTGGTAAAAAGTTGTAGATAAAAAAGAGTGGGTAAAAATGGAATTGGAATTGACCAAATGAAACTGTAGTATGTAGTCAGAACTGTAGTATGCGATTTAAGTTTAAATGTTGTCGTTTCATGGCCACATTTGTGTACGCCGGGCCACCTCTAAAGGTAAACAGACCATCTTGTTATTGTTGTTGTTGTTCTGAGTTATTTAGCTTCGGCGTTGGTCACACTTAGCACGTTTTACCGAGGGATGACAAATCCCACAACACCGGTATGAGCCAGATTCGAACCCACAAAACTGGAAATTTGCAACGCAGTATTCTAACCACTGCAACATCAGAGCACCCCTTAATGGGCGATGTGAACGATGAAACACCCTTCTGACATAGTCCGGTCGTGGGTTGAACCCGGGTGCTATAGACCCGTGGGCAAACCATTTGTTGCTAGCAGCAACTGCACCAGAAGCATACATTTTCTAAATCCATTATATTCAGCCAGATGCTCATTCTGGGATAAGTCAAACATGTAGGCCGTCAAAAAAGCAATAGCCACCTGGTGAACTGCAAATACATGACTTCCACTCTACCGCTAAGCACTCACACACACACACACACACACACACACACACACACACATATATATATATATATATATATATATATATATATATAAACACATCATAGCCTATTAAAGAAAGTCATATATATATATATATATATATATATATATATATATCGTATTACTTTGGCCAAAACGAATAAGAATATTTCTACATATAAACTAACAATTATTTTATTAAAAAGTGCTAACGCATATCAATCGTACACAAGTACGGATTGATTTATCTGGAACAATCCAGAAAAATCAATAATTTTACAAACCTTCACTTCACACAGTCCATCCATCAGAACCTCTTCCCTAACTTCATAGCCTCACTGTTTTCATAGTTAGTCCTTCACTAACAAGTACACCTTCCCGGGCCTTCCCAACTCCAAGAGAAGCATCTACATCAGTGACAATTATCGTCTGTCCCCATTAACTTCCCATTATGGAGACATCTTCTGGTGTCTGGGCGGTGGGGCATTCAATATAATGGACGCTCTTCCGAGTACAATTAAATGTGCATAAACGGGTCAAGGTCATATGATATGTAAATAAACCGAGGTATAAAAAAAACGAACGCATTATCATTATTATTATTATTGTCATTTATTATTAATATTTAATATTATCATTCACTGCTAATACCCAAAATTAATTAAGTTCATACTTAATTAATAACTGGCAGTGTCGTCACTAACGGAATATTATCATAAACGATATCAGATTGTTAACACCAAAAGTGTCCCGTCCGACACGTTACGGAAATCCTGATTGGGAAATCATCATTATCGCCGAATGCTGCCCAACAGCAAGCCGCCACCGAAAAGGAGCAGCCAATTAATTAACTGGATCGGTTCAGTGCACCGATCCCGCCGAAATCGATACGTTATTAACTAATTATAATGTAACAACGATACGATACCCCGCTCCGGTCGTCCAAGTCTCGCGTTACTATTCCAGGACGCTGCCGGGTTGGTGTGTGCGTGTGTGTGTGCGTGTGCGTGTGTGTGTGTGTGTGTGCGTGTGTGTGCGTGTGCGCGTGTTTGTCTCATGAAAGTTTCAAACAATCAACAAGACACCATGATGAATTGTTCTCGGCGAAACACGTCGTCGAAGTGAGTGAGGCCTGCCCAAGTCGGAACACTCCGTTCATTCTAACGTGTCGTCGATTTCTTTTAATATAAAACGATGTAAAATAAGCGGCTTATGGTAAATATCTTGTGGCAAGGCCCACTTTTTAGGGGTTCTGGTATTCACTTGTTGTTGTTGGGTTTTTCTCCTTTCAATTGTTCAGTTTTTTTTCTTCTTCTTTCGATGAGAGCATTCCACGGGCTAATGAGATGTGTTGTCTAAAAACGTGGTTACCATAGTAACAGTGCTTAGTAGAATTCGGTGCACTAAATTGACCGATTTCGTCGTTGATGATCGAATATTAATTAGAATACAAACTGTGACCGGTATTATATGAAAGATGGCATAACACGAAATGGCTTTGGACAGTTAGGTTTTCGCCATCCGAAACGTTCCTTTCAACGAAAATTGTCCGAATCAGCGAGCGAGCCAGGGAATGAGTGAGTGAGTGGGTGTGCGTACTTTATTTAAATTTGGCACCGGTCACACGTGGAATCTATGGCCAAGAGGCAATTCTATATGGAAACATCCCAAAAAGCTTTCAGGAAAATTATGTTTTTAAACTACTGTTTAAAACAACCAGTTTATATTAAGACCAGAGCCTCTAATACAGAAATGTTTAATAAAATGAAGACATATGGAAAACATAATATACTCATGACAGTCCACACACACGCATACACACACGCACGCACAAACAAACACGCAAGCGCGCGCGCACACACACTCACACAAACAAACATATTGAACGCCTGAAATGGCCATTCGCGAATTTTGGTTGGAAGAAAACGTCGACAAATTCGGTGCACCTTTTGTTTACACGCCAGTTCACCAGTTATTATATAGATCGTAGTGAGTTACGTCATGGACCAAAACTGTCTTTACACGGAAGAAGCCAGTTCGTAGATGGAGCCACTGGATGCTGCCGGCCTGGCTATCGACATATTCGCCGCTTCCGAGCATCCGTCATAACAGACATCTATACTTAATGCGATTAGCAATTAAACTTCTTCCGCTTCACTGAAGCCATTGTTAGCCGAGTGGCTTCACCGGCGGCGACTTAATTACGCCATCATCGTGGGCCTCTCCGGCCCTAAAGAAGCTGCACCACGCGAGAACCGAGACGCCGGCAGTGGGCGGAGAATGAGGGGACGAGATATACGTGGGCCGGAAGGAGAAAGCAATCGTCGCTGTCTCTGTGTGATTGTAGTCCATTAATGCGCTTTGTTAATCTTATTAGATACCATAACGGCGTGGCCGGTCTCTCACTACTGTTGTTATTGATACTGGGACGGGAGGGGCGATTTTTCAGCCAAACTACTCTGTGTGTGTGCGCGCGCGCGCGTGCGCACGTGTGTGTGTGTGGGGGGGGAGAGACAGAGAGAAATGTGCAGGGCTAACGATCTCTACACCCAAATAAATATCACATGATCTAGTGAGATATTACACGTGATTCAGCATGAAAAGTAGCTGTTTTGAATCAGTCCATTGCTCAATCGTCCATAATTTTAATTCACGATTCGAGATTCTCTGTACCAGTGCCTTATTCAACAATGATAGCACACACACCATATGTGAAGGGCTACCTATCTCTACACCCAGATAAATATCACATCATCTTATCGCTGGGTCAGTCACAGCATCTTGTAGGGGAGAAAGTGTGTGTGTGTGCGTGTGTGCGTGCGTGTGTGTGTATGTGTGTGCGTGCGTGCGTGTATCAAGAAGCCAGCTGTTGAAACCAGCCTCGGCAAGCGGCTTCCGGCATCACGCGACACACACAGACACTCGACTCGGACTAATTAAACAGTCGGACAAGAATCAACTGGAACAGATCCGGTTTCCGTTACCTCCACCCAGTAGTAGATAGGTATTACGATCAACCGCACCAGTGATGATGATGATGATGACGATGATAATAATAGTAGCAGTAGTGCCGGTAGTGGAGAGGGAACTCGGTGATGACTTTCCAGGCCGATGATGACCAGCCGACGAGTAGCGTGCCAATTGACGGCCAGCTCGCTCTGATTGGACGATTCGTCATCGGGCATCGCGTCGGCTCGCTGTAGAGAGAGAGAGAGAGAGACGGCCCGGGGACGACTGGTCCAGTTGTAGCTCCTCCTGCTACTACTACTACTACTGCTGCTGCTACTGCTGCAGTCGCTGTCTCCAGCACGCACACAAAGGCCATCTGTAGTTGAGGAGGTACACGGATAGCAAGCATCAGTTAGAGAGAGAGAGAGAGAGAGAGAGAGAGAGAGAACGATCCCAGTAGATTACCATCTAGCTGTGCTCCCGGTTGTTGACTGGGGCCACACGACGATACGACAGGCCAGCAACACCGATGCCACCGGTACCGGGGTACCACACGACCGTCTACGTCCAACATCCGGCCATCTCCACACTACCGGCCAAAGCCACGTATTAGTCGGCGATAAGAACTAATCGCTGAGCGATAATCGGCATGAAGGAGGTAGATAGATATTATTGATACTGGTAACCTGGCAACAGAATGTGAAATAAACATTCTGCTCTTACGGCTATCTAACAACGGCAGTGGGTACCACGTGTGTTGCCCATACGCGCACACGCACGCACACACACACATATATATATATATATAAACATCACAAACACAAAGTCTACACGGAAAGTCTACACGGAATATATTTTCGTTTCCGGGTGCGATTCCATCGCTGCGTAGGTCCACACGCGTATGCATGCATGGCATTCCTTTGAAGAGTAGCCAGATGCGCGTCATTTCGCACAACAGACGAGGTCAGATTATCCACATCCGGATTACGAACACGTCGGCAACAACGGAAATGTCATCCGCGAGGCTTCCAGCGGTTCGTGCCCTTTTACGACACGAGACGCGTTAGGGTCGTCTCGGCATCGCGACAACCGGCACCTCGTCGCCTCGCCGGCAGCTACCGGAGCACGACGTTACGATAACCGACTCGTCGAGGTCCGAGTTGAGTAGTGGGACGATACAAAGGTACGTCTTTAGCCTTCGGGAACGCGGGGAGTCCCAACGGGAACGTGTAGATTGTTGTCATTTGGTTGTGTACGAAGTAGGGACATTGACGGTGTCACAGCTGTTCTCCGTAATGTACTGATGACGGTGTGCGGTGTTAGTATCGTCGGTCCAAAGTCGACATTTCAATCATCAGATGCCGATGTTGGTGTCGTCGGGATGCATTCGATGTAACCGTCATCAATTAATCCCCGCCTTTACCTGGTGTAGGAGAGGGAGCGCTATCGCGGGCGAAACAGGCATCGCAAGGAACCGTCAACGAATAGGTTCATCACACGCACACACACACTGTCATTAAACAACATTCATCCCCATACACACACACACACGCGCGCGCGCGCACACGGACGACCAACCGTTCAGTCAGCTGCAAAAACCAACCGTTACAGGAAGATCTGATCTATCCGTATAACCTGTATAAACCGACAACCTATTATTTCTGACCAGCCGCTGTCGATCTATCGCTTCTGCCGGCAATCGACAAAACGGTTCCCATCGACCACCTCGCTTCGTTCGGCCGCAATAGACAATTAGCACAGCCGGTCGGACTAGTCATGTACTACTGTAGGCGAAGAGAAACGGCACCACTAAACGTCATCACGTTTAGACTGCAATGACATGGAAATCGGATAAATATTCCGCATGGATAAGTTGTGATAACGTTAACAAGACAACCCCCCCCCCCACTCGTCATACGATATCCCGCTGGCTTCCGTCTACGCGTGTATGCGCGCGCGTAGGTGTGGGGTGCCGTTACCGGAATCGATTCATTAGTTACGTATTCCGACTCTAGTCGTACGTAGGACAACGATGGCTGGAGGACAAACGGATGTTGTCCTCGGAGGACACATCGACACGGATGGCGACAACAACAACAACAACACGACAGCTTACAGCCCGACCTCGATTAACGAGAACAGCTCGCAGGCGTTGACAACAGCTGCTGCCCGACTGACAGCCGGAGACGGTGGACAGCCGGTTGCGGCTACTTCGGCGATGGCAGCTGCGGGCGCGTTTACGGCGAGCGGCGAAAACTTGACCACCGAGTTCGGCGCCCGTTACGATGATGCCACCATCACCGGCGGCTTCGCAGCCGGATACAGCTGGCTGGCTAGCGCAAGCGGCACCGATTGGCGCACGCCGGCTGGGCCATCATCATCGTCATCACCACCATCATCATCATCATCATCATTATCATCCCTATTATCATACAGTCTAGATGCCAGGACCACCGAGAGGTACCACGTCGAGGATGAATTCACCGGCCTACACAACATCCTGGGACGAAATGATGATAAGGATGATGATTTAGATGATTCCCGTGACCTTGTACCCCTCCTGCTCATCGCCATCATCACGTTGGCCATCGTCGGTAATCTAATTGTTTGTGTCGTGGTCAGGATCGACAGGCGCCTGCACCAGATGACCTACTACTTCTTCGTCTCCATGGCAACGCTACACGTCGTCATGGCGACGATTGTCATGCCGCCGGCCATTATGATCATCATCACAGGTAAATAATGTGTGTGTGTAAGTATGTCTGGTTCTTGGTCTAATTCTCTGGCTGCCTGTACGCGCAGATGTATCGTCCAACACACACACACACACACACACACACACACACACACACACACACACACACACGAAGACACACACACGCACACAAGACAGATGGAGATTGATAGATAAAGAATTAGATAGATATGTCTGTCTATCTGTCGACTGTGTGAATAAGAGGGCAAAGGTATGTATGTGCGTGTAAGTACGCGCGCGCGCGCCCCCCGTGCACATAAAAGCTTGTAAACCGAGAGACGTACGGACATAGTTCTCAGGAGCTGGTCAATGCACGCCTCGTAATGTGCCTGCCCAAGCACGGAGACAAGCATTAACACAAATCCTTCTTACATCACGAAATCGATATAATTCCTGGTAATAACGCTGCCTCCCAAATCCACACATACACAGACACACACACACACACACACCATCGGCGGGTCGTAATAAGGGATTATCTAAAAACCATCACGATACGGTAATTCCACATCAATCAAGTCCTACGTACAATGTTATCTTCTTATGGACGATAATGAGAGCAAATTCAAGCCCGGGCCGCTGTTTACTTTCTCCAAGAGCATCATCCGGCCAGGTCAAGACAATAACATACAATCATGGCGCTTCTGGGGCGAGACACCATCATATAAGGCTCTCTCTCTCTCTCTCTCTCTCCCTCTACAGACTCCCAGACTAGCAAAAATTATCATCATCTGGAAGCATAATTAATCCCGTTTCACGTTACCTAGACAGAGCTGTGGGCTGAATACACGTATAAAACAAATTACAATACGATTGAAGACCCATTACTCTGAAGATTAATAATAATAAGTATTAATATAAAAAAAGACTAATAATAATACTAACCAGGGATACCTCTTGCTAGGCTAAATTTTTTTCGGGTGGGGGGGAATGGGGGTTGTTTATTCCACCAATGTATTTATTATATTAATTTGTATTTATTGATTTATTTGGCAGATAAGTACTTTTTATACAGACATATCAAACATTTATGTTTTAAAAGATGGCCTTATTATCTCGCCAGATTATCATATAAATTGTCAGCTAATTTTTTTCCTTATCCACAAATGACGTGTCCATGACCGACGCCAGCCTGATTACTACTCCCGGGTGTCAGCATGGTAGAATTGGTGTCTCCAGGGGAGGCGGTAGAATCCCGAGGTTGTCTACGTCCGTGGCGTGTTTCATCCATCAATATAAAGGCTTCGGCCTTATCAACACGTTTCCCTATGGAGTAGGCTTTCGGCCATACGTCCAGACCAAGAACGGTACCGTAGCTAAACAAAACAGTCACCCAACGAAATCATGCCTAATTTTATATCGGAATGGTAACAACTGACTCTTCTGCCACGAAATGAATCATACCTGTGTTTGTGGGATTTGGTACCTTAGTGAGTCAACCCTCGCTCAAATGTCACATGCGACCACCGCCGAGACTAAATAACAACAACAACAACTCTTGTGACACGAGTTTTAGTCAACTCACTCAAGACAAAACAGATAATTTAGTTTTTATATTCTGATGATGATCATGATGATTGATGTTTTACGGCCACTTTTGTGCACATGGTAGGGCAATGGGCCGAGCGACCTCCAAAGGTAATGAAGCGAAGTCGAAGATGAAACACCCTTCAGATATGCCCACGCCGAGATTCGAACTCAGGTGGTAGTGATCCGTTATCCAACGCGCTACCAGTTAGACCACGGAGGCGTCCTTGTTTTGGTATTAAACCTCATAAAGTATCATTCTCGTAACATAAGACGTGCCAAATACTATACTCGTTGTTATACGTGAACTGTTCACTTCGTCTCCAAGATGGGATTCCAAAAATGAAACACCAATTATGGTAGCATAAAGTGATATATACACACACACACAAACACAGTGTACGAATGGAGCCTATTTGTAAGCATGAAGCATAGAATATGTCACACACACACGCGCGCGCACGTGTGGAGGTGCACACAAAAACACACACACACACAGAGAGAGAGAGAGAGAGAGAGAGAGACAGACGGAGAGACAGAGAGATGAAGACCCTATAAGCCATATATAAGGACGTATTATAACAAATTGGTTCCCCTTATGATGTCTAATTGATCCAGTGATCAATACGCCTTATAACCATTTCATAATAATTGTTATGTCGTCTAAACCAAACTAAACCGTCGTTACCATGGTTACACTGATCACAACGGTAATGGGGAATTCGCTACCTGTACTAAGGACTCTGTCCAACAAAAGCGCACACACAATTCTCCGTGCTCGTGCCTTTTCAAATAATGCTGAAGTCGGCCACCTATTAATATCCACTTCGTTAGCGTATCACCTGTTAGTTCTCACCCTGTCAGCACATCACCTGTTAGTATCTATACCGTTTGTGAATCACTCGTCTACTAGGTTCGTTAATATATCTTATGCATAGCATTTACCTTGGAGCGGCTAAAATAATTCGCCGAGAAACGAATCACGTGACTGATAGCAAAATGAATCACTTGACCACTAATGGCACAATTTCGCGACTCGGCACTTGACCAACGAACAGCGAAGCCATCAAAGAATATGAGCTGATCACGTTATAGCTAAGTGTGGAAGCCTTCGAATATAATTTGTCCATCTGACATCGACTCAGCGCATCAGAGTACCGCGCCGCACAACAACGCAGCACGACCACGCAGCACAACCACGCAGCACAACAACGCAGCACAGCAACACACACCCCCCCCATTTCTCTCTCTCTCTCTCCCTCTCTCTGGTTAACAACAAATCAACAACAAAGTGACCACATCAAAGAGACGTCTTAAAGGAAGCCGATTGGACTAGATTTTGAATTCTAAGTATCCGTGTGTGTGTGTGTATGTGTGTGTGTGTGAGTATGTGTGTGTGTATGTGTGTGTAATAATAATAATAATAACGACAACAATAATAACAACAACAACAACAATAATAATAATAATAATAATAATAACAATAATAGTAATAGTTAAAATTAGATAAAAGGGCACTGGCACGGAGAATTACAAATCTGGAATTATACAACAGCGACACGATTGACCATTAGACTAATCCAAAGCGACATCTACTCCTAGTGAGACTTGACACGTCTCATCCCTTCTCATCTGGGATAGCGATTCTTTATCTCTGACTGAATGGATGATGGCTAATATTGTCAGAATGTTATGGCGTTTTGCTTCCGTCAGATAATCTTTCTATAAAGAAGTTATGACTGACATGAGGTAGGTAAGTGACACGACGGGGAAAACAGTCCTCGACGAGCTACTAGTGACAAGTTCGGTTGAGCGTAAGGCGTGTTTAATGAAGGAAACACACACACACACACACACACACACACACACACACACACACTATATATATATATATATATATATATAGAGAGAGAGAGAGAGAGAGAGAGAGAGACACACAAACACACACACACACCTATATATATACGTATATATATATATATATATATATATATATATACAGACACACAGACACGCAGAAACACACACACACACATTATAAACAGTATTAAGACTAGTCAACTCTTTAAGTCAGATGTAGAATCGTTCCTTACACACACACACACACACACACACACACACACACACACACCCTAGTAAGTGTTCAAGTATTGGGACAAGTCACCCCACCTTGACCCCCGTTCTCTAATTCCCCAGACACGTAGCTCTATAGTAAGGTATCAGGATAAGGGACGGTTGTTAGACACGGTACACGACCGACTGACTCACTAAACGTCCCAGGATACTAATAACCAACTATCTGACTCATAGACCACCAGACAGATTGACATACAAATGGTAGAGGTACTGATTGACCGAACCACAGAGGCGGGGTCACACAATAACCTACTGCCGGACCGTCAACACCCGGTCACCCCCCCCCCTCACCCCAAGACAGCGGAGGAGGGGAGATCCCGGACACAGCTGGTCAGTGTCGGCCAACTCCGGACAGTGGTGAGTGTCACGGCTGGCCAATGTCGGACGCCTCCGGACACTGGTGGGTGTCACAGCTGGTCTGTGTTGGACACCTCCACAGATTGGTGGGTGTCACAGCTGGTCAGTGTTGGCCACTTTCGGATGCTTATGGGTGTCACGGCTGGTCAGCTTTGGACACCTAGGATCACTTACTGGTGTCACAACTGGTCAGTGTTGGACACCTCCAGACACTAATCAGTGTCGCAGATGGTTAGTGTTGTCTACCTATAGACACTGATGAGTGACACAGCTAGCCAATGTCAGACATGTTAAACAGTTATGGTGTGTGTGTGTGTTTGTGCGCGCGCGTATGTTTGTTTGTGTGTATCCGTCTGTCTGTCAGTCTGTCTAACCCAAACAAAAAAGCCACATTTTACAAGTGTCCTCCGTCTGACACCGATCAAAACGAGTACGTGTCACAGCTGTCCTGTGTCCGACAGCACCAGTCGCCAGAAGTGGCATGACACAGCTAGACTGTGTCTGACAATTACTGGGCTTGCTAAGCACTATTATCAGTCTGTCGTTGTGGGGTGGTGGGAGACTCGGGACTGGCTATGTTCAATGACCAGTCATTATTGACTGTTAGAACGAGCAGACGATGACTGTGTCTTGAGAGAAGACCCCAACAGTAGACGGAAGTCTACAGAAAGCCATCAATTATTGGCCGTCCGGTGATTGCTTCTTAAACTTGGTCAGTGTACTGCCATCTGTAGGGCGCTTATAGTACTAACCTTGTGGGACATTGAGGGTGGGGTGCGTTTCTTGAAGATCGCGTTGATTCTGTACTTGTACCATGCTGCTTTAAAGTAAATCGTTGGTGGGCAGACAGACAGACAGACAGGGCAGATAAACATTCAGGCAGGCCGGCAGATAAATATACAGAGAGACAGATAATCAGCCACTACACATTGCGAATTTCTGCTATCGCAGATTTAATCCCCTGATAAATCCACCAGATGAGGTGATCTTGGTTTTGAGTAAATGAGCCACTACGAGAGTATACAAAACACGCGTTCAACGCCGTATAGCAATAATAACCCCGAATAAAACAGCATAACACTATAAGTGTATAGTTCGGTATAACCATGTATAATTGCGTATAGCTCCGTTCAAGTTCTGTATAGTAGGACGGCTATGTATTTTATAGTATAATCCGGTCACGAAAAAAGCTTATAAGCACTGTATTACTAAAAAAAAAATGCATTACCCTCTCTCACGGTGAGTTTTTATAGTGATCTTAAAGATGTATGCTGTTTTGGTACTAACTTCTGCAATCCGAAACGTCCACATATGAGCATATGTATAATTGTGTGGACACTGTCATGGCGCAAGTGTTAGCGCATTTCGCTGCATACCCAAAAGTCTGGGTTCGAATCGCAGTATTACTTGTGTCTGATGATCCCATGTCCCTAGAGAATCGCCCATCAAGCCTATTCAGAGGCAAAAATGTTAAGAAAAAAACACTCTCACTCATACACTGACTAATCGAGTCAACACAAAACTGCAAACAATTCTACAAATCTTCGTATAAATCAGTACACCGTGTGTTTCTACACAGCTCCGTTTATCTCGTATTTTTCAGGTACTTTTAATTACCCGGAGGAACTCTGTAAGCTCTGGATAACGCTGGACTTCTTCTTCTGCAACTCGACGAGCCTGCACCTGGCCTTCGTCAACATGGACACGTACCTCCGCCTGAAGGACCCACTCCGTCACGGGCGAGCGACCACCACCTGCTCGCTGCTGCTCTGGCTCGGCGCCCCGTGGGCGATTTCGACTGTCCAAAGCGTGGCCCAATTCATGCTCAGCCAGGAGGACCGGGGCACGATACGGCGGGGCAGCATCTGCTTCATCAACGACAAGAATTTCATCGTGCTCGGCGTCATGTTCTCGTTCCTCATCCCGACCGTCATCTCGCTGATATTCTACGGGCTCTGCGTCCACGAGCTGCGGCTACTCCGCGCCGGGAAGCTGCTCGACGACAGCGAGTCGAGCCAACAGACGGGCGGCTACTACCCGTACGGCTCGGACGAGTCGATCGACGCTGACGGCTGCTCGTCGGACACCACCAGCTACATGTCGGACTCGTGCCCGGCCGTCGTCGGCGGCGATGGTGACCCCAACGCCACCGACGGGGCCGTTGGTCACCACGAACGGGTCCAGCTGGCGGTGGTGACGAACATGAACGGGGACGATCTGGCGTCGGGCCGGACCAAGCCGGTAGATGTCAGCGGCCGATTACGTTACGGGCGTAGCGAGGAGACGACGTCATTCTGCGACGACGCCGTCTACCCAACGGAGCCCGGCGCCGGCAAAGAACTATCCTGCTACGGCCACTCGAACGTCACTTTTCAGTACCACGAGCAGCAGGCCGCTAGCGGCACGGGCGAGCAGAGCTCCTGTACGCTGCTGCTCAGAGACGCTAGCGGCCAGCAGCACGGCAACGCGCCAGCCGAGGAGGCGCCCAGCATGTGCACGGCGGCCGATTACGACCATTGCAGCCCCGACGAGGTGCTCCGACGTGAGCTGGCCATATCGCGGCTCATGTTCCTGCTGCTGCTGTTCTGCATAACGCTCTGGGTCCCGTACTCGGCCAGCAACGTCGTCTACGGGACGTGCGAACACTGTCGCCGCAACATGACGTTCACGGCCGTGATGACGTTCCGGTGGCTGGCCTACGCCAGCGCCGCCGTCGGCCCGTGGATATATGTGAGATTCTCGGAGCCGCTCCGCGAGGCCGTCTGGTCATTGTTGATGTGTCGGTATTGTAAATGGCAGCAGTGAAGGTCCTCTCCGGGTATCTCCCCCTCCCCCCCCTCTCTCTCTCTCTCTCTCTATATATATATATATATATATATGTGTGTGTCTGTTTGTTTCTATATACACATGTATATCTATTTATCTATTTTCCCATCTATCTATCTACCTGTCTGTATATCTCTGCAGACACATCTATTTATTTATTTGTGTGTGTGTGTGTGTGTGTGTGTGTGTGTGTGTGTGTGTGTGTGTGTGTGTGTCTGTCTGTGTATCTGTCTGGTTCTCCAAACACATTTATATATAAGTGAATCTATCTATCTACCTATCTCCCCCCCCCCCCACATACACACACACAGTGAGAGAGATAGAGAGACGGGGGGAGATCCCAGTAACAATTTATTATATTAATATCAACACTGTATATGACGCGTTTACAGTACAACGCGCTCAGAAGATGTTCAACACAGAAGCCACCAAACATCCCATTACCCGGACATCACTCTCATTCGCCAGCCGGCGTGCTAGCTGTATATAATCATGTTAATAAATAATATTTAAAAAACACCAAAGTTGTCAGACGAAGGATAAAGACAAGAAATGGATAGCTTAGATACCGACTGTATTTACCCCGCAGATACTACAAGAAGCCCGGGGGCAGAAAGACGGAAAAACGTCCACTTATTGGGCACGTGCGCTAAATACGTCATATACGGCTTACACGGTATAAACAGTCCACGGATCTACGTGCTTCGTCGAGTAGGAATGAATGCGAGACATTGCGGTAAATAGTAACTCCGTAAGAAAAAACGTTACATAATTTTGACAGACCGCTATATACTATGATGGCTGTAACACTTGACAGCGACACACGACCGTCGGGCGCGTGCTATGTGGAATGTGAGACTGAAGGCGATAATGCGCTCGAAATCATCCTTTGTCAATAAATCATCGTTTAGCAAGTGCTGCATGAAGTAAATCGTCCGTATTATCGTTGAGGTCAGACACGAACCGAAGACAAACAAACAAAAAAGTGCCCACTAACAAGCAGCGCCCACGGGCCGACGACGAAACGACGCAGTTCCTATGGCCGAGTGGTAATGCGCGAGGCTATGTAGTGGGAACATCTCGATTCGAAACCACCAACCTGCTGCTAACCCTTCGAACCGATTCAGTCATAAATGGCTGGTCGGTGGTAGATTATTGCGTGGACGGTGATTCTATATTCGGAAGCGAGAATCGTTTTTGGTTTTGCGGTCTCTTTTGTGCATACGTAGGCTAAATGAGCGCAGTGAGGCGAAGTGAAAGACGAAACAACCTTCAGACCCAGATTAAGGTCGTGATATGAACTGAGTAGTTAGAGGTTTAAGACTAGTGGCACTACCAGTTAAGCCACGGAGACGCGCCTACGTGGAGTCGATGGCTTCGCCAAACTGCACCGGGCCATATTAAAGCATGGAAGGCGTCTAGACGCGAACGAGCAAAGCCTTAATCAATTATCAAATTACATCAACAACCTGGAATAGCGGGACTGGACTGGCCTCATAAGCCAATACAAAATACCTAAAATATGATTTCACAGCAAAAACAAAGCAAAACAATCCGAGAAAACATCAAGTCGACGAACAGCCTTCATCCAAATCCATTCCGAGACGATGACCGCCCCATGCATCTGACGTGATCAAACGGGAGGACGACTGATCATAGGGCCGAAAGCCGTGAAAACTAAAATTAAATTAATTTCGGCACCAAGTAGGTGACGACAGTAAAAAGGGGGGTTGGCGTGGATGGCCGAGCCCTATGGACTGACGATGAGCGGGGGGGGGAGTCAGACTGAACAAGACACACGTCATATCCGTCTGATCTAATCTGTCCGCGGTGACATCTACTTATAGGGATACCGACTTTGATTCTGTCACAATCCGGTTTAAACACGACCGATGACGAGAGGGAGAGGGGGAGATTGGTGGGGGGTGCTGCTGGGCTTGCCGGATACGGGGTTATTCGGCTCTCAACAAATCGGATCCACCATATAGAGGAGACAAGATGGACGGCGGTAGCTTTGATTCTGTTATAATCCTCTGTAAACACGTCGTCGACAAGGGAAATGTGGGGGGGGGGAGGGTGAAGCGGGGGATTCGGACCCGGCCAATCGGCACCACGACCAAAAGGAGACAAGATGGAATTGCATCAGCCCAGACATAGGCAACGTGGGAACGCTTTGATGTGACGAGGTTTATGACGAGGAGGGAACGACATGCGGGGCACCCCGCCACCTGCGAAAACTAATTATGAAACGCCGCCACCTGGGGACAGAGGTCGGTACTGTACGTATGCGGCTCGGGACTAGAGCGGGTGGAGCAGTGAAAATGGAAGGATCCCAGTTCGGGATCGCCGACTCGCTGTACGATGGCCAGGCATTGTAGATTCGGAGCTTGAATTTGGCAGCTGGACAACAACCCAAAAAGTCATCAGTTCCTTTGCAAATGTGCAACACTGCACAATAACAGCAGCTACAACAACAACTACTACTACTACTACAAACGCATCAACAATAATAAAGATGTAAATTGCTTAGAGCAGTGATGCTACATTCAAAACATCATGTAAAATAAAGAAAAATAACATACTGCATCTATAAATGTAAATATGTAAATGTTGATCTTTTACGGCCACCTTTGTGCACGAGGTAGGCTAAATGGGCCGAGCGACCTCCAAAGGTAATCAGGCGAAGTAAAAGATGAAACACTCTTCTGACATAGTCGTGCCGGGGTTTGAACCTAGGTGCTACAGATATGTGGCCAACCGCACTACCAGTTAGGCCACGGGTGTGCCCTCTATTGCATCTACATAGGGCGCCCGCGTGCCCTAGCGGTAGCGTGGTGGACCACAGATGACTATCACGTGTGTTCGAATCTCGGCGTGGGCATACCTGAAGGTTGTTTCGTCTTTTACTTCGCCTCATTACCATTGGAGGTCCCTCGGCTCATTTAGCCTACCTTGTGCACAAAAGTGGCCGTAAAACATCAATCATCATCGATCATCATCTACTACATCTATAATATAATACACAAGTTTCCCATAACGGATCTATTTCAATCGACACTCCCGACCGCCGTTTTTGTACTGAACCGATGCTCCACCTATCTATAGATAGGTCACGCACCCGCGCGCAAGCGCCTTGTATTCAATAATAGCGTCAAATATATTTTCGACAACGAACTGTTCCATAGACGCAGCCATCTTTCGAACTCTTCTTAATGAAGGCGTTGATGCGACGTTTCCGGTTAGGCTCCGGAGGTCGTTCGCCACCGAAGCCTTTTCGTTACCGGACCTATTCGCCAAAGAACACCAAATACTTTCTGAGCCCATTCGCCACTGACGGTTGAGCATTTTCCCCGAACGTAATTGCTGCCTATAACGCGCTTAACACTGAAATAATTATAACATCAAGTAAAACTATATCCAAACATTCCTACAAGAAATACGAGTTCCAGCTAGTAAGAGAGCATGATGATGATGATGATGATGATAAGACGAAGAACAAGACTAGTGAAGATATGGTCTTAAATATCCGGTGACGTAATTAGACTCGAAATTCAATTATGGCAACAAATGTTGGGAGGGGACAGCGGTTACTAGGCAACTGTTTTGTTATCGGGAACGTCATCGGCGGTGGGTTGGGGGTGGATGGGGGGGGGGTTATGATAATAGAATGTGGAGACGTCCCCCTGATATCACTGTTATGTTATCGGGAACGCCATCGGGTGGGTTTATGATGATAGAATGTGGAGACGACCCCCTGATGTCTGTCGGTATTAAGACCTGACCCGTCGGTCTAGGAAGACGATAATGATTAACGACGCGATGATCCGGGATCTTGTATCCGGGCGTCGCCGACGTCGGCGCAACGGGATCAGGCTCGTGGAGCTAACGTCATCGAAACAATCACTCAACGCGGATATTTACGGTAAATCCTAGTCAGCACGGTCAGCCGGGGGGGGGGAGGCTTAACGCACAACGGATAGTATCGGATATATAAACACAGCAGATAACCCACAGTAAAACCTCATCTATCCGACAACTGGGCGAACTGGTTACCGATTTATTCTTTGTCATTTCCGGTGATAAACAAAGGACGGAGCCACGACCTGTCCTAATCCAGTCCCGTGTCATGTCGGATCATATTAGCCAAGTCGCTCGGCTCACCCAATTATACATATTTTACTACGCACACAACAATATAACAATACAAAAACATCTGAGCAAGCCGCCACCTGCATCAAGCCCAACATTCAGGTTGTTCTCTCTACCTCTAGATAAACGTTCAAGTGCTAAAAGAAGTCCCATAAACCATTCATCTCGCCCGATAACTAGAACTTAGTATGGCGATAACAGCTGGTAGTCGATTGGTTCATTTCAGTAATTCTAGTCATCTATACCAAATCTGGCTCCGTTTTATGATCACGGTACGACTCACCTGTATAATTAACAGTGACTTTACCTAGCACTGGCCATTACTCCTGCAATTTCTTGGCCAATTTTAAACCCTGTACTCGTGCACAGCGAGTCATCTCCTCGATTTGTGCAATGTGCTTCACTGATTGAGCGAGCTAGCCAGCCAACGAATGAACCAGCCAGCCAGTGAGTAAGTGAGTTAATGAGGGAGGGTGTAAATTAGTCAGTCGGTAGGAATTAGTGATGATGATGATGATTGGTGTTTTACGGCCACTTTTGTGCACATGGTAGGCTAAATGAGCCGAGCGACCTCCAATGGTAATGAGGCGAAATCAAAGATGAAACACCTTTCAGATATGCCCACATCGAGATTCGAACACGGGTGGTAGTGATCTGTGAAGTAGGAATTAATGAAACATCGGCAAAACATTTCACCCCCTTTAGTTACCCATTAGCATGGATACCGTAGATTAATATACCAAATGTAAAGGATTCGTAAGGCGGCTCAATTGAATCGAGTAGAGCCTCGGCTCTGGTCTCACACACACACACACACGCGCGCGCGCGCGCGCGCGCGTAGAACGTATGGCCGAGAGAAGCGAGTTCCACAAACACAGCTGTGGGCCGGATTCGAACACACGACCTGAAGGTTTCTAGCGCAGTACGCTAACCACTGCGCTATTGGAACACTCGTATCGCGCTTCAGACAAATTTTATAAACAGAGAACTGCCCATTTTTGATAATAACAATAAAAACAAATAAAACAACAACTGATGACACCCATTTTGGCGATTGTTATCTATCTTAATACATTCAAATATAATTAGATATTTTCGTGTTATCACCAATATGTTTGCTGACAAAATAGGGTCAACAGAATCTGACATGACCTAAAAAGATATATATTATAATATATATATATATATATATATATATATATATATACTTCATATATATATATATATATATATATATATATATATATATATATATATACTATATATATAAAAACACAATATAATTAATTTTATGCACTTTCCAAAATAAAAACAGTAAGTCTAACAAAACACGTCATTGACATGCAACAGGTTGTTACTTAATGCCATTTTGTTGGTGCCAAGAGTTTGTTATACGAACATTCTGATGAATGGGTTGTGACGTTCTCGCGGAGGTGCTCTTCTGGGGTAGGTTCTAATTCTCTTTATAATGGGACTTGTGGGAGGCTATGGGGAAGCGCATTTGACAACCTCGCTTCAGTTGGGTCGCCTTTTAATATTGGTGTTACCGTAAGACGGGTCGGGTCATCTTATAAGACGGGTAATTGTATAAGGAAAGCCAACAAGCCAGCTATACCTAGTCAACCATCTAAGCAGATAGCCAATGATAATGAGGGTGGACACACACACACAGAGGGGGGGGGGAGAGAGAGATAATATAATAATAATAATAATAATAATAATACATGTTTATATAGCATCAGAACCAGGTAACCCTGTTATAAGGCGGTGTACAGTATTATTATCCCTGACTTAGACCTGTTCCAATCCAACACACATCTCAACTCACAAAGGAGCATACAACGCATGCTTCCATTATAGGCGCAAGGCGTTGTTCAAACACATAACCATCACGTCCTGACAGGTTCTCATTTTATGGATGAGTGAACCAGTCGCCACGTGCCAGCATTGCAGCTCACGCAGCCTCGAACCCGCGAACCTTCGGCTACGAATCCTACGCTCTAACTAACCGCGCCATCACGGCTCGACGATACCGACAGACAGAGACACACAGACAGATAGACAGACACAAACAGACAGACAGTGACACAGAGAGACAAACAGACAGATGGAGACAAACAGAGAGACTACCGGGGGTGCCAGCCAGCTAGCCAGCCAGCAGGTGTTTGGGGTCCGACACCGAGCCATTTCGGACGAGATGAAAATTAACGATCCAATCAACCCCAAATGATTGGCCAATAGATGGGAACACGACGAACTGCCACGGGTCCAGGTCGTCACCGAGTGGCTCCGGTTATCGGGGTCTCTTCGCCACCGAATTAAACTCGGCAACGGAACATCCCGCTTCGGAGCGTGGGAAGACTCTTTTTTTTTAAAACAGCGAGCCGAATCTCTGCCACTTTTAGTTCGGTCATCAGCCCATGTAATTGACCAATATCCTGGCGACAGATAGCCGATGAAGATACGCATATGGATGGACGAATAATCCGAGGACCGCTTAGCTCAGCGGTTTGTGGTAGATGACTCTTTTGATGAGGGACTCGTTAACGGACGTGGACAACTCGGACTAAAATCGGGACATTAATCGGTAATGATGTCAGATCAATTGGAGATCGGCTCGAGTGGTTGTTAAAAAGAGATGGTCTTCTGAAGTAGGTTCTGGAGTCTTCATAACCGGCACTCGGGTGAAGGTTAGGGGGCGCCGTCGTTGACGCAGGTTCTGTATTCCTGCCTATGGGAGGGTCGTCTGTATAGATCGGTTCTATTTTATGGCAGGTAGTCTTACAACAACATAGTGTAGCCAGAATGGGATAACGCAATCTTGCCAAGTACTCGTCGTCTGTATCTAGCCTAGAAATGATGATGATGATTGGTGTTTTACGGCCACTTTTGTGCACATGGTAGGCGACCTCCAAAGGTAATGAAGCGAAGTCAAAGATGAAACCACCTTCAGATATGCCCACGCCGAGATTCGAACGCGGATGGTAGTGATGTCTGGTCCAACACACTACTGACTAGACCACGGAGGCGCCCTAGCATAACAGCTGTAATATAGATTTAAACAATACAGGTGTATTACAACCACGGTTTACCTGTTAGGGAAATGGATTCCAAGACTACAGGACCAGCAAGATCAGAACAATGACATCCTACTGAAACGTTACTGGTCCATGGAATTTTTGGTTGATGTAATATGTTTATTAAAGGTGTTCATTTACTGACGTGTCACTTATGAGTACACATTCAGCGGCATCAGTAATTTATTGACCTTTAGCATCAATCAGTCACGTGTAAACAAGATAAAGGATACCCTCGATTTCCCTCGAATTTTCCGTCTTTTTGATCACTTTCCCTGTGTATTGTGTGCAAAAATTACATGTTGAATGAATGTTTTTAGCAACGCAGCCTCCTTTCACACTTAACGCAATAAACTTGGAAGGAAAGCATTAAACATACCTTGTGTTTTCCCTGTATTTTTCTCAGTTTAAACATTCTCTGTCTTTTCCCAGCAGGGAAAATTTCATGTGCTTGTCTGTATTTAGATTATATTATATTAGCCAAGGAAATTCCACTAACCGGGGAATATTAGTATCAAGGTAGGTCCTTCACGTATGCCTGTTATACACTGGCCTGACGTCGCGGAGTTTTATTGTCCAAACAAAGACGTGGTAGACTTTACTGGAGACACATATTGGTAGTAGCCACTTGTTCGCCTCTACGCCATCCCAAAATGATTTACAAAAACAAATTAGCAATTACGTTCGACACGTAATGGGTTAACGCTATATTTAACAGAAGAAGAAAATGTTCCTCTGTCCAGGTAGCCATTCTCTCTGTCACATTTTAGTTGGAGATTACCTCAGGTGTAACTCTGTTTGGACGAGCAGCTTAACGGGAAACTCAGACTGAGAACTGTCACTAATTGTATTGAACTCCCCAATTGCAAGACTGTGATTCTTTCAGTTCGGCCGTTATCCGTGTTAAAATTATTAGGCTTGTTTAAAAATTTCCAAATGCATAGCCAGCTTTATATAAACATATTTGAAGGATGTTTCATCTTTGACTTCGCTTCATTATCTTTGGACGTCGCAAAAAAGTGGCCGTAAAACATCAATCATCATTATAATCATCATCATCATTATCAAGGGATAGAGAGACCAATGCTAATATTTAACCTTGGGTATGCTTCGTCTCAAAAACTTTTACAATACTACAGCAGATGGTCTCTAAGCATAGGTAGTATTTGAAGACGGACACGTTATTAAGGCAGGTTGTTTCATAAGGCAGGTGACCACGGCTGTAATAATATTATGACAATCAGGTTTAGTTACACCGTATAAATATATGATTGTATTAATTATATTATGTAGCCTACATCGAGGTATGGTGATAGCATAAACATGGGCCTAGCCCAATAGTTGGCCTATCTGGCTGGCTGGCTGGCTGGCTGGCCTGTCTGCCATTGTGCCATCCACTAACCAGCCAATATGCCGGCTTACCAGCCAATCAGCAACCGATACCATCGTCTCTGTCGTTATGAGACCCTTTGATGTACTCAGTCGTTGCTGCTTATCTAATATAAGCCTATCAGCTAGTCTTCATACTGACAGTAGATCATACAGTATCCTCAGTCAAATCTTGACCCTGGACACACGAACTGAGGACACACCAATCGAGGAAACACTTACTGGGGATACACTGACTCGGCATACACGCGCAGACACCAAGGGAACGTGAATTAACAAGACATTTACTGAGGACACATTGAGTACATATCGACTGGGTGTACATACACTGAGGACAAAAAATTATCCTCACCCTCGATATTGTTTAATTGAAATACAAGCCTATCTTGAATAGCACCAAATAATCAATAATACAGTAGGAAAATGTCGAATCCTCAACCACAACAGTATCATAAGGCTAAGTTCAATATTATCTGTAGAGGGCACCTCCGTGGTCTAGTTGGTACCGCGTTCGACCACAGATCACTACCACCTGAGTTCGAATCTCGGCATGGGCATATCTGAAGGGTGTTCATTACCGTGAGAGGTCACTCGGCCCATTTAGCCTACCCTGTGCACAAAAGTGGCCGTAAAACATCAATCTTCATCATCATCAATATTATCTATAACATCACCCAGTATCATATATTACAGTCAAATACTACACGATCCCATACAGTAGTCTCACACTGTACAGTCTCATACAATACAGTATCAGTCAGTAGTATGATACAGTACAGTCACGGAGAGTCAGTCTAGTATAATACAAGTGACGTGCCGCCCGGATAACGTTCCACAGAACAGTCTCATCTAGTTCAGCCTCATACACTGAAACACCAAACTTTATAGTATCTTATTCGTAGAGCAGACACTCAAAGGATCCAGCCTCGTACAGAACAGTTGCATCCAATACAGCTCCATACAATACAGTCACATACAATACAGTCCTACACGGCTTAGTCCCATACAGTACAGCCGCATACACTGCACTCTCATACAGCATAGCAACGTACAGCACAGCCTCGACACACAGTAAAGTCTTATATTATACAGCCCTATATCAGACAGGATCATTCAGTACATCTCAGGAATACAGTACAGCCCGATACAGTACAGTGTCATGCAGTGCAGTCCCCAAAGATACAGTTCCATACCATACAGTTTGGGCTTATAGTACACAGCTTTACTGTACAGTCCTGTACACTACAACTGTATCATAGCATACACCGCCACTTTTGTGCAGTCTAAATGGGCTGAACGATCTCTAAAGGTAATAAGGCGAAGTCAAAGACGAAACAACCTTCAGATATGCCCACCCCGAGATTCGAACGCGGGTGTTAGTGATCTGTAGTCCAACACGCTACCGCTAGACCACAGAGGCGCCCTACAGCATCAATGTAAAAAACTATTATTAGCTTATCATCATATTGTGTGTCAACATACGACATGTAAAAATACACAAGATAACAAAATGTCACATGACATATCATGTATGATATATCAGATGACACTGCAAATATCAGGTAGGAGAGTACACCACCATATATATATATATATATATATATATATATGTGTGTGTGTTGTTGTGTGTGTGTGTGTGTGTGTGCGTGCGTGCATGTGTGCGTGCATGCGTGCGTGCGTGCGTACGTACATCAAATAGTACATCAAAGAGTATGCTATGTGGTACATCATATGGTGCATCATAGGGTCATCACATGTTGCCCACTACAGTATGTCATATTATATACCACATGGCATATCATATGATAAAACATCACATCATATATTATACCATAACACAAGGGCAATCTGACGGTGCAGTGAGTACAGCAGTGTGCTGTAAACCTCCAGGTTGTCAGTTCAAATCCCACTCATGCATGTATGTGTTGGATATTCCATGAGGGAAGTGCCCCTGGGGCATATGTACCAGGTGTGACCAGCATTGAGACTAAACAATTGAACTAAACAACTCAAAATTACGTGACACATCGGAAGTAACTATAACAACATAGTACACAGTTATTGATGAACTTTGCCCAACCCCTCCACTAGGTGCGCCACTGAGCTCGATTCTTTTCGAGGATGTTGTCGCAATAGAAGTTTTGTAATTATTATTATCAACACCACAGTACCAATTAGCATCTCACAATAACACCATCACACAGTAACATACAGCAACTGAGGCTTACATAGCAACATCCTCATATAGTAACATACTCATACAGTAACATCATCAAACAGTAACACATTGGTAACACAATCACACAGTAACAGATAACAACTTCATCACATGATAATAATGTCATACAGTAACACCCTCACATATAACACCATCACACATATAATACCATCACGCAGCAACAACCTCACACAGTAACACCCTCACACATTAACATCCTCACACGGCAACAAAACAATCTCACAGGATAACATCCTCACACAGTAACAGCATCACACAGTAACACCCAAAGACAGTAACATCATATGCTCAGTTTACACGGTCCACGCACCATCTCCAATATGCGTTAGTAATACCGGATAAGTAATATTACTCTAGGGCTCAGCTGACAATACTGATATAGAAGTATCAGTGACCTCAGGTGTTCCGGAACATTATAACTCCCATGATCCCTAACTCCGATAAACATATCTCGATAAAGATGATATCATATACACCTGCGCCATAAAGGTCAACTACCAAGGTCAAAGATAGAGGTGGCATTAATTAATACATTACTGGATCTTATTAGTTATTAGGCAACCCTTTCTTCGTGTATAAAGGAATAAAATACACTTGAGCTGGATGAGAGTTATATTAAAATGTCAAGACATTATATCAGCAAGAGTTTAATAAAAACCAATGGATAAATGAATAAATGCAAGACACTGTAACTGGAAAAGTAGCTTTTCTGGCTTTCATTGGCATAAATTGAATTTAAGCAAACAAATCAATGCGAGCTCTGTTAATCCGTGTTAAAAGAACCATATTGTTAATGGCATTGTTACTAATATTATTATTAATATTATCAATATAAGTGTAATTACTATATGATTATCATAATTAGAAGAAAAAAATCTAGCATTTATTATATATATATCACTAAAAAATTATGAATTAAGTTGTGCATTAAAGAGCTTTACTCAGAGAACGTGGGCAATGACTTTATTTAAAACATAACTGATAACAGACTACTTACCATGAATTAAACGAGATAAGGTTTAACATCGTATGACGGTAAGCATACGATACACAACGATTAATCTATGAGAAACATCATTATTGAAGTCAGAGCGACTTAAACCGTAATGATTTTTTGGGCCCGATAAAAACTGACGGTGCTCCAGCTGCGTAGTAGTCCTCTAACAGAAGAATACATAACGTAAACAGGGGGAATACAATTCCTGAACTATTGGAGACCTTTAAATATCAGAATCATTCAGAATGATGTCCAGTAGTTATGTCGGTGATACTAATAACAGTTATCAGATGAAACTAATGTAAATATCTCAAAGCTCAGGGATAATAATATTGTAAATAATATTGTAAAGCACCTTAGAGCAGCTTCTAGCTGAATTATAGGGGCGCTATATAAATATCACCTGTTATTATATTTATAAAACACCAAACTTGTAAATAAATGTGAACACCGATTGGTGTTGCAGTCTCACCTATCCATAATAACATTTAATATCTCATTTTACCAAAAACTAAATTCCTTAATACCCTAAGCACGGGGTACCAACAGGATTTCAAAAATCAAATTCCCTGTACTGTCCCTGTCTTATTTAAGGAATTTCTCTGCGTATTGTGTGCAAAACTTGCATGTTGAATGACCTTTTTTTAGTAACACGACCTCCATCCACCCCTAATGCTATAAATTTTGGAACAAAGGCATAACAATTCCCTGTTTTCCCTGTATTTTTCCAAATTTTAAAATTCCCTGTGTTTTCCCTGTAGGGAAATATTTCAAGTAATTTTCCCTGTGCTTTGGGTTCCATGCCTAAGCCATTACATTCCCTGTTTAGGATATTGTCATAACAACCAATAACATGGACAACCCCCCCACAGTTGTAAGGGTGCTTTAACATCCATCGGTTCTCTCATCCTATCCCAGCATATCAGTGTAATACGTGGATCATAACAATAAATAATAACAATAAATCATCACTCAATCTATCCAGATTTAAGCGCAATGCTGAAATCGTAGAAGACATATTACTGTGTATCATTTTGATGACAGCAAATAAATACCAAATCGCTTCTGCAACTCATCACTGCTGACATGATGACAACAAATGTGGAAGCTCGTGTTTAGGGAGACGCTTCAAGCACCTCAATAAATCCTCAAATGAAAAAAGGTCGTGGATTAGACCCTGTATTATTATTGCTAGTTTCCTTGAAAAGTGGGCAAATGAAACAGCTTGTTGAGTGCCGGATTATCCACAAACATCATTACTAATGTATCAGTTAATTCTAGACCATTTAGATGTTCCATAAAACTCATAAAATGTACATCTGTTGGAAACCCTGGATTTTATATATATATATATATATATATATATATATATATATATATATAGTGTTTGTGTGTAGGGGGTGTTTAAAATTCCCAGCATAGCACTATTGAATATACTACCATATAAATTACACATGGCTATCATTATCAATATTAATATGATCATTATCATATTATTATTATTATTATCATTATTATCAGGTAAAAGTTTTTTTTTAATTTTAACTTGTTCTGAATATCTGTTAAAAATGTAATGGCAATTATAGCTCAGAACTCAAAATGTGACTCTTTTCTTCTGTAGAATATTAAATAACATCCACAGCTCCAGTAAAGTGAGAAACTATACTAGGTGTCTGTTTCAACTTTTAAAGGAAAATAAACCGTTTTCTTTCCATGTTTAAGGTTTACCCCAAAGGAGTTATTCCGGTAAAGGATGTAGAATTGTCTGCTGGAAATATGTGTTCAGTTCTACTTACTGAAGTCAAACAGACGTAGTTTCAGCTGGAGTAAGATACGCTGTGAATGCAGACTTACCTACATAACTGTTCGGCATTCCGTAGATGCATGTAGTCCTTAATGGTCTGTCGTACAAAGGGGCCTATAAATAGAAAAACAATAACATTGTCTAAAAATAGAAACACAATAACGCTGTCCATCAATAAAGGAGAATAGCAAAGTCTGCCAATAGAAACACAATAACAAAGTCCACGAATAAAAAGGCAACAAAGTTCACAAATAGAAACACAACAACAACAATGTCCGCCAAGGGAAAGACAACAAGGCCCACGCATAAAACACAACAACAAAGTCTACCAATAGAAACACAACAGCACAGTTTATCAACAGAAAGGGAACAACAAAGCCTACCAATAGAAAAACAGCAAACAAAGTCCACACAATAACATTGTCCACCAACAGAAACACAATAACATTGTCCACCAACAGAAACACAATAACATTATCCACCAACAGAAACACAATAACATTATCCACCAACAGAAACACAATAACATTATCTACCAACAGAAACACAATAACATTGTCCACCAACAGAAACACAATAACATTATCTACCAACAGAAACACAATAACATTATCTACCAACAGAAACACAATAACATTATCTACCAACAGAAACACAATAACATTATCCACCAACAGAAACACAATAACATTGTCCACCAACAGAAACACAATAACATTATCTACCAACAGAAACACAATAACATTATCTACCAACAGAAACACAATAACATTATCCACCAACAGAAACACAATAACATTATCCACCAACAGAAACACAATAACATTATCTACCAACAGAAACACAATAACATTATCAACCAACAGAAACACAATAACATTATCTACCAACAGAAACACAATAACATTATCTACCAACAGAAACACAATAACATTGTCCACCAACAGAAACACAATAACATTATCTACCAACAGAAACACAATAACATTATCTACCAACAGAAACACAATAACATTATCTACCAACAGAAACACAATAACATTATCTCACCAACAGAAACACAATAACATTATCCACCAACAGAAACACAATAACATTACCCTACCAACAGAAACACAATAACATTACCCTACCAACAGAAACACAATAACATTATCCACCAACAGAAACACAATAACATTGTCCACCAACAGAAACACAATAACATTGTCCACCAACAGAAACACAATAACATTATCCACCAACAGAAACACAATAACATTGTCCACCAACAGAAACACAATAACATTATCTACCAACAGAAACACAATAACATTGTCCACCAACAGAAACACAATAACATTATCTACCAACAGAAACACAATAACATTGTCCACCAACAGAAACACAATAACATTATCCACCAACAGAAACACAATAACATTATCTACCAACAGAAACACAATAACATTATCTACCAACAGAAACACAACAACAAATTCTACAAATAAAAATGCAATAACACAATCTACTGACACACAGAATGGTGAAGTGTCGTTTATATGTCATTGATTCCTGAACATCTCCATGAATAAACAGCACTCTCATGCTGACATCAATCCAACTTGATTGATAACACTTAAATAATAATATTAAATAGCACTTAAACCATAGTTTGCACCTTATTACTTTCCATATGACATAACCACATTTTATCAATATTAAAAAAATTCACATAAAAATTGTTCAGATTTTTTTTCGACTTAACCATAAATCATTTTTAAAAAGCACAAACTAGCATTGACTGAAGTGTAAATCTACGTCACTTTTATGCAATTAACAAAAGCTCATTTACGCCCACTTCTTAATTAATTACACAATTGTGCAGTCAACTGATTCACAAAACCTTAAAATATCTTATCCTTATCTCCTAACTCATCTCATATTTAATATTCGAGCAGAAAGTTAGCTTCAAAATCAATTCTATGAGCTCACATTAATTTGAGCAGAAAATGTATGCAAACATCAACCTTTTATATTTATACTAATTTCTGACAAATGAAATCTTTTAAATGAACTGAAAACTGGAATGGAGAAGAAATACCCTTAGTTTAATTGATTTTGTCTCCACAAGAAAGAACGCGTAGATGTATATCAGACAACATGCTTAGTTGTTTAAAATGGTGTTGGAAACATATTAATTATTGTTTTGTCATTATCCTTGTCCAATACAATCATCTCCTCCCTCCCCCATTATCAGTCAGTAATAAATCCACCCGACCTACCTACAGGTGACAAATAGGTTTAATATCAGGCCCGTGGTGTCATCACCAAAGAAGGCGTCATGCTGTGGATCCCCAGACGAGAGCAGAAGCTTTTTTTTTATTTTACCTCATATCATGATTCATCTAGATTACAACGTTTTATCCATGAAAGATCACTCGTCTCAAACATGAACTTTTAAAGATAAGAATATAGCATCCACTATCTACAAAATAGTTTTAATTGGTGAATCTTCTTATCAGTAAGTACTGCACTAAATTAATTAATGCCAAACAAATTAGTTGAGTTGATTTGAGTTTGTTTACCCTTGGGCACAGGCCACACCTGGGACTTAGAGCTTAGGGGCAACTCCCATGAGGCAAAAGCCATGGGGTAACAGCCATGGGTAGCAGCCATGGGGTAACAGCCATGGGGTAACAGCCCACAAATACAGGTACGACATAAATAAAACTAATTTTTAAACGTAATACTTTACCCCATGATGGAGGCATCCTCGCCACTGCCAGTGGGATGATGTCATCAAATGTGGCGTCCACAATCTGAAATAAAACAGATCACCTGTAACATACCTTTAGATTAAATAGAAAACAGTCATACCGGTAACATAAATAGCCAACTACCACAAATGAACACATCACTTCATATTGGTTTATCTATCACAAGTCTGTTGACTGTCATGGATATCGGATTGTTTGTTCGTTTACTATTTAAATGTATACAGGTCTACAACATTGTTTTGTTGCTGACAGGATATACAATATTACAAAAGGCAGCGTTCACAGCGCACGTACAATGAGAGCAATACCACATTGTGGCCTCAAACCAGTCTGTACATACATGGAGCCCCATCCAATAATACGAATTCATCAGGTACCGAATTTGGGAGTTGGATGCTATGATTGTAAGAATCTGACAGTTCTGAGTGTACATTTACAGTGACTATTCATTAATTGTGCCAACATGGAGGGTTCTCTGATTTAAATCATTGATTTAAATCATGATTTAACTCACTCAAAATAATTTTAAAATCACTCATATTTAAGATTGTTTTCAATTTGGTTGTGATTTAATACATAATAATGAAAATTTGTATTCTGATAGATTTCTAAAATTACTTTTACTAATTGAATCCACTGCTAGTCATAGTCAGTTTTTGGATTATATTAAGATATTCATGGATTTCACACCCGAACAGCCAGTAGTGCAATCCACTGACAATAGACTCCCCACACTATAAAGATATATTAGCCTATATAGCTTCATGACCACAGCTTATCCAATTGGAAATCTGACACATCCCCGAACATTAATTTGGACAAAATACTCAAAGGGAGATGAGCCTTCTGTCGGATCCTCCAGACAGGGACGATGATTTATGTGCTGAGAAAACTGACAAAGCCACGGAAGGCATACTCTGTCAAATTCGTTCGATCTGATGGCCAATATAGTTAACCATCAGGCAAAGACTGGCCCATTCCACTCAAACATGTCTGTGTCCGGACCAGTGAATTCTGTGAGTCGCCTGGTGGCATTCACGATCGCAGAGTGACTGACCGACCCACTGTTCACCCTTATCGACCAACTATTAAAAGTACCACTTCCTACAGTGCAGTGGTTGAGAGAGTATATTTCATATTTGGACTATTTCATTCCAAGCTTTGTAATCATTTACAGTAAGATAATCTGTATAATAATAATAATAATAATAATAATAATGGCTAAAATGGCAGTTTTTAACGTGGCTGGCAACCTCGAACGGAGACTAATTTTAAATAAATTTACAATATATGGCATGTTCGGTGGAGAAAACCTTGCCAGTTGCCTGGCTGGATGAAAAACTCCTCCTACAATAGTGCCACGGCAGAAGTATGAACCCGCAACCTCCCACAGAGAATGAACATAACAATGGGTAATTAGTCTAACGCTCTACCCATATATATACGTGTGTGTGTGTGTGTGTGTGTGTGTGTGTGTGTGTGTGTGTGTATGTGCGTGCGTGTGTGTTACAGTTAATCTGTATAATCAGGTTATATGTATATTACCTGAAATTTTCAGGTAATCTGTATTAAATCACAGTTAGCAATAGACGTATTACCTGAAAATTTCAGGTAATAATATATATATATATATATATATATATATATATATATATATATATTATCTGATTATACAGATTAACTGTAGCATATACAAACTACTGAAGAAGAAACCAAAATGATCTGATGTCAGATCTGCTAAAGTGATCATGATTTCTAGGATTAATTTCCTGTATATATATATTAATGTATACATTATGTTGAGTTCGATTCAATCTATCCTGATATATGTCAAGAATATTTAATATTCACAACTACACAACTCAAATATGATTTTTATCAACCCTGATGCAATATGTTTATATTAGAATTTGAGCAAAATTGTCCTTGAGGTATTGAGGGCGCCTATGTGGTCTAACTGGTAGTGTATTGGATCACAGATCACTACCACCTCAGTCCGAATCTCGGCATGGGCATATCTGAAGGATGTTTCATCTCTGACTTTGCTTCATTACCTTTGCAGGACGCTCGGCCCATTTGGCCTACCATGTGCACAAAAGTGGCTGTAAAACACCAATCACCACCTTGAGGCATTGAAGACCAGTTGTATGTATAGCCTCGCACATGATTAATGCGGTCTTAAAATATGCCCAGTTGGTGAATGTGAGCCTTATACATAATCATTGTGGTCTTAAAATATGTGTGAGATTGTTAACAGGTAGCCAATGGAGACTAGTAGAACGCTGATGTGGTGAGATTATATTGCCTAGTTCCACACATTATTCAAGAAGTGGAATTATTTAACAAAATCTGAAAACAAGGAATTGTCATTAACAAGATGTCCTGTTATAAAAGAATGACTTAAATGTTGGTAATGAGCGATGATAAAAGTGAAGCAGATTCTCAAATGACATAACAGTTGCAAATAACATCATCGATATTAATGATAATTCCAAAAATAAAGAACTGGTACTCAACAACATCAATACGATTGCATTAAAAATAATATATTTAACATCCTAAGTCGTTCAGTCACAGTTATAAAAAGCAGATGAACTGCAAAATGACCTTTCAATTGGATATTTCTAAGTATATGTTTAGCATGTACTTTGATTCTCAATGTAGGCTACTCTGTATAGCATATTAAACACTACCCACAGACACCCACAACTTAGTGAGCTCCGGTGGCTAGTGGTTAAGCACCAGGCACTTGGTGCCAATGGTCGCAGGTTCGAACCCCGCAAGAGGTCGAAACTTTTCCAGGGATTAATTTCTCGGCTCACTACATCGTGGGTGTCTGACCACGTTAAATGGCGCTGCCGTCTCCACTGAATTATTTAAAATAAAGGGGGATGTTAAAAAAACCCTGAGGACGTAAAACACTCTGGCAGTGACCACCCTCAGGGTATTTCGGCTCCATCTTTCCGTACTGTTCCCCTGTGAGTGGTGGGGGAGGAGGTTTCTCAACCACTCCAACATAGAGGCTGTGCTGATTAAGCGACAGCCTGGGGATTCTCCCCGAACAACAAAAACCAACCCACAACTATGGTTTTTCTGGCTGTCACCAGATGTCAGATTAGTTTTGAATATATTATGTTGCCAGTAAGACATGAAGAAATTAAGTCACTAATAAAATGATGAATGTAATTTAAATTTGCCAACTGGAAACCATATCAAATTAATGAATTTGGCTACTTGTTATGTATTTGGGTGTGTGTGTGCATATATGTGTGTGTGTGTGTGTGTGTGTGTGTTTGCGTGTGTGTGTGTGCATACATGCTTACATGCATGTGTGTGTGCATGTGTGTAAAACATAGTGTAATGCATAGAACATATGTCAGTAACACAAGTATAAAAATATCTACAAGCGGTTCAAATAAATGTAGTATGACTGGTATGTGGTAAGTATATGTTACTTATAGAAATAATCGGTGCCACAGATTATTTCTTTAAGTAACATATACATATGGCAATAATTGCCCACAGAAACATAAATAAGGTTTGTTTGATGTGCTATGGTAAGATTTTTCACCCTGACCGACGCTCACTGAATTAAAGTTGTATTAAATCAATATGACCATATAAATGTTATAACTGAACGTGAATAAACCGGACAGATAGTGACTAGTCTCGTCTTGTCATGTTCTTGCACACCCAAATATACACCCAAATACAACATACACAGCACCGTATCTGAGAAAGTAACTGTATCTGAGAAATGTACCTGCCTCAGGTCTGATCTGTGGAACTATAATTTCATTTGAATTCATTATTCATGTTATAATTTAGCATCTGACATTATTTTAGATGCAGCAAACACGCAGAATGCATATTTGCAAACAGATGTACGATGCTCAAGTGTTAACTTCTGAGTGTACATCTAATAATAAACAGGTAATAATGTTTGTGAACTCTAGTGATTTAGTACAGTAAAAGGGATATTGTTTTATGGATGAAGGAGTGCTGATATGTGTAACACCTTGGTGCCTGTATTCCCTACAAATACACTCATCTATGCTATCTGTTTTTGAAATGACGTAGAAATAACAAGATAAATGTCACTGAACACCATGGATATCAAATTATGTGATGGAACAATATTTACACATTTCTCTGTGCCATCATTATTGTAGAATGGGTGCTATTAGGTAATGTGGTTCTGTTGAAAACTATATACATCTGTGTGTGTGTGTGTGTATGTGTGTGTGTGTGTGTGTGTGTGTGTGTGTGTGGGCGCGCGCGCGCGCGCAGAAGGTGAAATACCTGACAGCTCTGTGGTCCAAAATGCTGATCATGATGTACACAAAAACACAATATATCGCCATACAATGAGCACGACTACGTTATGACAATTTAGCTCGAGTTTTGGCCTTTCACCTTGTGACTCGTGTATGATGAAACTTTAATATGAATTATTACTGGCTTCTATTTTGATAGAGTGTATAATATATTCTAGCCTAAAATATTTTTATCACCAACTTGTTAAAACAAGTGTCAGTAATGGCCCATCACGGACCCAGCTATCAATCCATCGAGCATCAACAACATTAAACACGAATGATGTAAAACAGTTGATTTCTTATTGGAAATGCGACTCGGGGGCAGATAAGAACATCCGGAGCTACCAAAGTTTACCTCAAGAATGAACCGACTGAATATATCACAGGTCAACGGAATACTTTCTTTTACTAAACCATCATTTTAGGGATTCATCCACCAGAACTAATATATACTCAGTCAAACAATGGGACGTACAATTATCATGCGATCCTCTAACAGCTAATGACATCGCTGATAAGTTCTTATATGTTTTCAAGACAAATTTCAGGGACACCTCTGTCTGCGTTATCAATCATAGTATGGCCCATGGATCAATATTAGGTCTGACTCACTCGCTAACCGACCCTTTCCTATTTTCTACATATGATGGTACCTAAACTCTACTGATCAATGAGCACATTTATGAGTTTACTAATCTTGAAAAATACCCAAACCTGTAGAGATTTATCCAGATTTATCTTTACCCTCGGCCATTATTTATCCAAACAGTCATTTACACGGAAATATGAAACAGTGCTGTTTTATAGCCAATTTGATGAACACAACAGGCTAAAGTGCCAAGCCGGACCTGTTCAAAGGCGATGAAGGGAATGGATAGATGAAACAGCCCTCAAACATAGCTCAAGGTCGGGACTGCAAAACAAATTAAGCCGAGCAGATGCTCCAATAATTTTCATGGAGAACAGAATAACGATACCGGTGTGCCTCATTCGTTTCTGGACAGAGACTGTAATAATTCCCTAGAAATAAATTTGGTAGATCTGTGTCTTTATCGGCTGGTAAAATTCTTTACTTGTGTACATCCTACTGGACTGATAGCTGGTTCTGTCTATGGTGATAAATTGGGATGCAAAAATATACCCCCCGTTTTTGTATCATCCCTCCATCGATTTAATTATACGGGCCAATTTAAACAGGTAGCTAGTTCATTGAAATATATCATATTTACTGTTGAGGGTAACTTTGGCGTGACTCTGGGCTGCTCGATAAGTTTCCCCTTCCACTTAAATCAAGCTGAAGAAGAATTTTCTCCAACAGGAAAGGACACGTTGACAATGGTGTCCAACTGGCCTGACAGATATCAGATATGGGATAATTGTAACTGATAATCAATTGTAACCGATTACATAATTTCAAGTAACCGTAATCAAATTAGTAATCGTAATCACCATTTCTAGAAGCAATGTAATCACTATAAATTACGCTGTAAATGTAATCTTAATCAGTGATTACTTTCACGATTTTACAGAAGCTTTGAGAAAGCAATATTATGCGGTTTCAACCCCGACCCCAACCTGGAGTGAGTTTATAAAGTGTGTTTCTTGTATATATTATAACTATCCTATATATTACATAAAACATACCTGTACTAGTGCCGCCATACGTCATGACATATCTTGTTGCCGAATGTATATTTCCCAAATAGTCAAACAATGTTAATTGTAAAATAATAGATTTAAATCGAATGCTTAAGTGCATTAGCGTGCTTGTGAATATAGGGTGTTCATCTAAATCGTAAATCTGTCCAGCTGTGGTCTTGTTGTAAAAGCAGCCAGTTTACATGGTGGCAATTACCATTAGACAGCCGGTCAATTAATTAATGCTGTTGTCACCATTGTCAGCTACGATGCATTGTGTTTCTCTGAGCAGTGGGTGAAATTGGTTTTGTGATGTAATTGCAATCGATGATACAGGCAATGGGGAACTGTCAAACGTTGAACTACAAATTGACTTAACTGATACAGGCGACATGAGGGATTAAGCTGGGGATAATTTTGAGGTAATGTTGAGTTGATATTGATGATTCTCCGTGTAGTAAACTTTATAACGTTTACCATGTCATTCAAATTAATATCGTATTTTTATCATCATTTTCAATTTCATGTCTTTATACATATCACATCACAAGATCAATATAATCTACTTCTATAAATGTCCACTGTTTATATTTAGTAGTTATATTGTTATTATATATATGGCTGAGTGAATAAAGATGATGTCTCACATTCACATTTGTGTATATTATATATATATATATATATATATATATATATATAATATATATATATATATATATATATATATATATATATATATATTTATATATTGTATTCATGATCATAATCACAATTACTTAAAATGTAATTGCAATCATAATTGATTACATTAATTTTCTCGTAATCATAATAATTGTATGCAAAAGTAATCGTAATCAATTACTCTGGTTCCATAACCTCCCCTTGCCTGATGAATATATGTTGAATTATGCAGAATATCACCATTATTTATAATGATGATCAGTGACAGTCATAAGACATCATAGAATAGAAAACCTATTGTTAAGTGAGAAGTGGAATAAAGATGACATTTGCCACAGCTATATATTATCATAATTAGTTAACTGATTTTTCCAATATTGATCACTAAATACCCAATTATCAGTTTGTATCACTTGGATCCAGCATATTGGTTTCTTTGTAGGTCAAATGCAATAATTAATGGCACATTTGTTTGCACAACACACGCACACACAATAGAACCCATTTTTAACGACTCGTTTCTTATTTAAATCGCCAGATGTGACCTGTCACTGACATTGGAGATGCAATTTTGGTGAATTTATCATACAAAACATTAGCTTGTGGCAAAATATTCAGCTCATATTCAGAATAGAGGATCGCTGGTTTATCAAGAATATTTTACATTGATTCAGATGCCCTGGGGAGACTGTCTAGGTAGGTATCTGACAAAAACAAGTATGAGATGGATTTGAACCCTGAGATGGATTTGAACCCACAGCCTACACAGGTTTGTATCACAATGATCTAACCACTGTGCCATCAACTATCATCATTATGCTATGTGCATGTCGTGATGTATAAGAAGAAAATGATTTTAAGGAGCATAAAAGTGCATAGAGCATCTTGATGAACTATACATATAACAGTTTTAATATAATAATAATAAGTACATTGATAACTACCGTATATACTCACATATAAGACACTAAAAGGGAAAGTAATATTTGGCATAACTTAGGGGGAAATACAATAATATTGTTTTTAACATTAATAATGAATATATGAACAATGAACAAATTTATTATGCGTGTTTTCTCTGTTGTCTTTCAAATCCAAACTTAATCGTGATAACCGCCATAATTATTTAATCCGATGCTCTTATTAGTGACGTGTTCACAAAGACTTGTCATTACAATCAAAATATGTGAGCGTGTGTAATTGAATGGAACAGCAAATGAGGCCATGCAAAGAAAGACCATAGAAGCCACATCAAAGTAAAACGTTTACAGCAAACAACGTGTTAATTACTTCCAAAGCTCGCACATGGGAACTACTTCAAACAGCATTACGGAAACGAACGAACGCACACCAGCAGACACACCAGTGAAAACGGCCTAGGATTAAATCGACCCTGGTATTATTACCAAACTGTTCAAGAAGTGTTCTATCAGTAATGATTTAGATGGCACAGAAGATGATGTATTGAGGGCTGAACAGTATGACAAATAATCTGACACCGACTCTGATGAAGGCGACAATATGTATGATAACATGATGACACATGAACAGATACAAGAGTGATGTTCAGTGAAGAGAGTGATGATGATGAATTTTTTGGTTTTGAATCAATATTGCTGATTTTAGTGCATCTTATATGCGAGTTCGACTCCCGGTGGTTTATTGGTCCTAAAAACAGGTGCGTCTTATACGCGAGTGCGACATATACGCGAGTATCTACAGCAACTGACCATTGTGAATCAACTGAGCCCTGACTCATAACAGTTATATAATAACTTTAAGTTCGATTTATCAATCACCTGTACTAGAGGTAATAGAAGATAATGATCTTACCACGCCCTTAACTTGTGGATAGTTCATTGCTGCCCACGTCACAGGATAACCACCAATAGACCAACCAAAGAGGATAATGTCGCAGAGTTCGAAGCCTAGTCGCTTCATGGCAAACTGGATCACAGCATCTATGGCGTGTTGTTCCTGACTTGGAAATGGTTCTCCCTGAAGAAGAGAATGGCAGGATTCACATAAGGGATTGACCGCTGGTAATGATAACAGTTAGAAATTACAATAAAACGTCTTCTGTAAGATCAATCTCCTGTTTTAAATCATATTAAATGTCCAATTCGTTCTCCGCAATATAAACGTTATCCTGCTCAGATGTACTGATTAATAAAAAAAGGTTCTCATTAAAATGATTAAAGATGGTCCAAGTAGAAGAATTCTATCATACCTTGTATCACATTACGCATCATGCTGTTAATATGTTTTATTAGATTTACACATATATGCATGTGTGAACACACACACAAAGAGAGAGGGGGAGAGAGAGAGCACACACACAAAGAGAAAGAGAGTGAGTGTGTGTGTGTGTGTGTGTTTTAGGGTACATAGTAAGAGGCAACAGGCACAGAGCATCAACATATTTAAACATCCTTCGAAACCTACCTCCATAAATCTAAATACAACTATACATACATTAATCTAAAAATAAAATGTTCCATACCTCCACATATTGATAAATGTGTGCGTATACCTAAGCATGTGTCTGGTCTACTCATCAGCCTGTGGGAACCAGCTAATTCGCTTTTCGTATGCGACAAATATGTCACGCCCACAGGAAAGCGGCTACATGCAGGCTACGTACAAAAAGCGGAAGCACGTAAAAAACATACCATTTGATACCACAGCTCGCAACAAACAACACGTGCGTGTGGTTCAATGGTGACTTGCTACATACATATCATAAACTATTTTGACACCACAGTTTACATTCAACAGTAATTTTCTGTGGTCCAAAAGAAACCTGTATATAAGCATTTCGACACCTCAGATGCTGACCTCAGCTTTATTCTGGGTACGAATAACTGAATAAATCCTACCTATATGAACCATGTATTAATACAAGTCCGACTAGTCTGGCGTCGAAGTTCTTCTCTAACCTAAGTGAAAATCGAAGCCTTTTATATACCCTCAGCGTGTTAACAAACATTACAGTTTGTTCATAACAAAGAGAATGTACACTCACTCAGTATGGACTCACTGAAGTGATTTAACTAAAATAAAAACAAAGTAGCAATACCGCACAATGGATTATTACTGGACTAGAACTGAAATATCGTCTCAAACCTGAGTAAATACTATGATTTATTCGAACCTAACAGCTAACCCTCATACTTTTCCGTTCATCACACTTAATTTAGCGTCCCTAAGTATATGCAGTTAGGTGTGGTGGGATCTAAATTAAAGCGCCTATCCACTTGATCTATTTGACACATGGTCGAGAACAGCGGATTTCAGGCAGATCTCCGATACTGCGAATGACACGTCGGGATTATAATAGCTATACATTTAACAAATTTCCTATATCAGTGTAATCTAATTACTCATAATATGGGAAAAAACTCTGTCCGCAGCTTAATATCCATGGAGATGCCTGCCGGAGTAACAAACGACTCCAGGAGTATAAATCCATCAAGCAGCATTGTATGAATTAATAGGTTGTTTCGCCAGACCACATAAGAGGACAACAATATAGATTCTACATTATACATAACAAAGCTAATAAACTCAAACATGTTGTAATAACGACATAACTTTCTAACATTGGTGTAATAGGAATCTGGATGGAAATAGATAAGATGCCTGGCACAGGCAATGTGCATTTTAGGGTACATATAAAGAGAGAGGGGGAGAGAGAGACACACACACAAAGAGAAAGAGAGAGGTGTGTGTGTGTGTGTGTGTGTGTGTGTGTGTGTGTGTGTGTGTGTGGTGGTAGACACACACACACAGAGAGGGGAGACACACACACACACTTATCCTACTAAATCTTGAACTCATTGAAGAAATACTCACTGTGCTACCAGTAAATCCTGGATGATTCCAGCCAAGTGTAGAATAACCAGCTTCAAGTGGTGTAACCATACAACCAATCTCGTAGAAGCCTGCATTACCCTCGCAGCATATCACCTATAAGTCAAGAATTGATCACTTGTAACAAAACTCTCTATTTTTATATATATATATATATATATATATATATATATATATATATATATATATATACAGAGAGAGAGAGAGAGAGAGAGAGAGAGAGCATTAACTCAGGTTTTATATATAAAAAGATTACCATCAACATCATCATCATCATCACCACCACAACATAATCATCATCATCATCATCATCAGGAGGAAGCATAAACAGAAGTATCATCCCTGAATACTGATTTTTTTTATTTATTGGTGAGTTACATGGTCAGGGCAGAGCTACGTGTTGCCAAATACAAGAACAAAATAACGGTTTTTATAAAATGCCGATTGAAACAAATCCAAGCCAAATAATAACATAAGAAAATCATTTACAAAATGTGCCACATAATCCACTAGATAATTATTGTACTGGATATTTTATTTTTAAATATTTCACTAACAAATGAATGAGACTATCAAATTTTGCTCTTTTATGGCTTCTTCTATACATAGAGCAGATGAAATGGGGGGGGGGGGTAGGGGAGTCAGTCACATGAAGGAAAAAATACATAAAAATATAAGTTTTGTTGAAAGTTGTTGAAAAATAAATATGCAAGATATGCAAAACTTTCTCTATGACAGCCACAAGAATATAGATGGAATATTATATAATATATGCTTGGTGGAATGAAACACATCAAATTAACTGCATCAGCATGTACTAAAAATTTCTATTTTCCGTACATGTGGGCTTTCCAGTGGCACAGTGGTTATGGCACTGAGTTTGAATTTGGTTGATGCCTCTATTTATCGGATTCACTTCCTTCGGCAGTCACACCCCGTTCATATGACCCAGGTGTGACTGGCACCAAGGCAAAAAGAGTCGACTCAACTCAAATCATCTTACAAACATGCAACAAACATAGCTGAGTTATCTCAATTGACATGTACACCCCAGTACATCATAAATATGTGTACATCGGATATAATAACACACTTTATTAGTCAAGAAAATTTCACTTCCGTTGATGAACCACCTCTGTGGCCTCATGGGTAGACTCTTGAACTATATACCCATGGTTATGGTGCGGTAGGTCAGAGGTTTGAATCCTGGCAATGGCACTATAATAAGAGGAGTTTTCATCCAACCAGACAACGGGCAAGGTTTTCTCCACAGAATATGCCATATATTGTAAATTCTAAATTTATTCAGAATTAGTTCCTGTGGTGAACCTGTAAATTACAAAACATATGCGTCTCCCTCATTTCAGGTTGACAACAACGTAAAATAACTCCTATTTCAGTCAGTATTTGTTTTATAAATTTGAGTTATTTAGCCTAGAACATATGGGAAGGGAAACATATCCAAGAAATACAGGTATGAGGCAAGATTCAAACCCACAACCTGGTGGTTTACAGAGAAGTGCTCTCACTACTGCACCATTGTAAAAACACATGTTTGGACTTATGAATCAAATCACAACATTAATTAGCATGAGAATCAATTCACACAATTAACCTGTTATAATCTATATAAATGTCACATATTATTATTATATTAATGATAAAAATTGAAGAAAACTGCTATCTTTAAATTTGCACAAAATTACGTAGATCACTCCCAAACAGGTCTAACAAACAATATTGTTATTATTAACATTAATCAGTAAAATTCTCATTATAATTCTATTCCACTATGAAGAATAAATTGAAATATGTGACTGCTTCTTTTGGGTGATTGCATCTATATCAAAATAAGCAAAATATAAAATTGCAGCATCCCACTAAATGTCACTTTTACAAAATTAGTTGATTTCATTTGACATAGAGCTGTGCTGCTATCTGGTGAGTAAAACTGGCACCTTATTGATTTATGATTAATGTGTTTTATGGCCACTTTTGTGCACATGGTAGGATAAATGGGCCCAGTGGCCTCCAAAGGTAATGAAGTGAAGTCAAAGATGAAACGCTCATCAGACATGCCCACGTTGAGATTTGAACTCAGGTGGTAGTGATCTGTGATCCCAACATGCTACCAATTAGACCATGGAGGCACCGACAACTTATTGATGTGTGTGTGTGTGCATGCGGATGTGTGTGTGTGCATGTGTGTGTGTGCATGCATATACAACATACACACTTGACATATTATTCAAGAATATTAAAACTAGATGAGCAGATTATCAGAAGCAGCGAAACCAAACAAACAAACTTACCAGTGTCTCTCCATGAGCAAATTCTGGATTATTTCTTCTATCAACAACAATAGTCGCGATCTCATTACCATCTTCCGTCTTCACCTTATGGCGGACAGCTTTGTGCTGAAAACAAAAAATATTACTGATTTAATAATCACAGTAAGAAAAATCAGCTGAATAAAAAAAAATTTAATATGAAAAGAACAGTATGATTTCGGACACCAACTTCATCACTCAACCACCAAAATAAATGTTCACATTTTGATAAGTACAGGAAGGTTCCAAATCAATTTGCATATTCATGACTCTCCTCTACCTACTATTGACCTCTGCCAAACCTGACATTACTTAATGAGATACTGTCTTAAACATATTCCCCCAATTTATGCTTTCCGGGATGTCCAATGTATATTCTTATTTTACCAGCACTTTAAAGCAAAACATCAGAGCTTTTTCTACAATACACCAGCGACACAGAAATCATGTTGTGGACTATTCAAGGGCATAAGCTTTGGCGCATGCCACGTAATTTTTGGAAGGTGGCATTACACATGTATTTCTCAATCTTAATCTGGATACACATTCATCGTTCATGATGCGGATGTAAAGAACACTAAGAAACAACGACCTAAAGGAACCAAACTTAGAGAACCGGATGTTGGACTGATATACCAGCAACTGCCAACATTTATCTTTTAGTACAGTCTGTCTTCATTATTGTGTGGTACAGTATAATGCAGAAGTGGATATAACATCGGGTGCATATCATAGAAGGCCAGGCATAAACATTCAAAGAAGGTTTTAAACCTTCATGTTCGTCAGAGTGAACAACACTACCAATGATCAAGTAACTGAGGCATGCTAGAGTAGTGAATATTTAATAGGAGCTTAACTGCTTATCAGTACAAAAACTTCATTCATTCGAGTGGCCATTCAAATGGATGAAGTTTTTGTACTGATAAGCAGTTAAGCTCCTATTAAATAGGTGATGCCACCCATAAATTAATTTATTAATTTATATCTTAATTCACAGCTATTACATTCTTTTATTAATTTCAAGCAGAGAAAATATTTCCAATTAAAAATCATATTAAATCAGGCAAATTATATGAGGGGGTTAAATATCCACTCAATAACCACAGATAGCAATGTATGAATACATGTGAAGTGGCATTTTATGTGTTTTGAACATGGTGGCAGGCACCAGCATTAGCCATATTAGGCTGTTCTCAGATCATCTTTCCAATTTGGTTAAAAACATCTGTGTCCCTTCATTTAACCAACACAAAAATAAAACATACTGATTGATTTTCCTAAATTAAGCGATGCTGTGTTTGTTTTCACGATCTCGAATGGAGAAAATACATCATGAAATGGGCTGGTGAATAAGTTGTGTCAAGTAGGCCGAGTCCATGGCTATACCAGTACACCCCTCTCTAATTCTACCACTAATGTACACAGACTGTTCACCTGAAGACAACCATTACATATTGTATACCACATATAGTGCAATAAAAGGACCCCAGCCCCAAAAATTTCTTTTTGTGTGGTCTTTAAAAATGGAAAGTTTTTTGGGTACTTGCAGAACCCCTTTTAAAAGGGATGCCATCCAAAACTTCACTGTATAAATTTTAAATATTTAACATACAAACCCATTCTTTTATTAAAAGGAGAAAATACCAATTAAATCAATTAAATCACACCTTCATGGGGGGTTAAATATCCAGATCAATGAGCACAGAAAAGCAAATGAAACTGTAAGTGGCTTTTTTTGTTTTTTAAAGGTTTGGCAGCAACAACCAAACCCAGCTCCCCCAATTTTGGTTTAAAAATACTGTTGTTTTCTAATTGGGTGTGTCATGTGTGTGTGTGTGTTTGGTTTTGGGGAAAAAAGTGTGTGTGTGTGTGTGTGTGTGTGTGTGTGTGTGTGTGTGTGTGTGTGTGTGTGTGTGTGTGAACTTTCACAAATGTGCTAAAACATTCATCCCATTATATTACATTACCAATGGGTGTGAGTGCCACTGACCCAAGGAAATATTCCCTCATCCAAGGAAATATTATTTTCCAGGACATTTCCAGGATAAAAGCATACAAAATTTAAAGGTAATAAATCAAGGTATGCACCAAAAACCATGATCGATTATTGACGTTTTTATGGTACAGCCTCCTCTTCACTCCTTCTAGCTGTTTGATACACCCACTTTTATTTATATTTATCAAGACTATGTACCAGTACTCTTTTTCTTCTACTCGTTTTCTTCTACAGACATATTTATTCACAGGCCTTTTTTTTTAAATTCTAAGTAGATTTTTTTCACGGGCAATATTTTCCCCAGGAGATTTCCCGATTTTGTAAAATTTCAGGACATTTTCATGACCTGGAAAATGAATTTGTTATTTTCCAAGGTTTTCCAGGATGCATGGGAACCCTGCGTTATCCTGCATTGCATATGATAATTAGACGCGAGTACATCTCCAGATGGTAAGTTTTATACAAAGAAACATGCTCTAATATCAGGTTAATAATACCTCTTCTATTAACTTCATCCTGCCTTGTAACAGTGCTTGAGCTGTGGAGAAAAAAAAACGTAACAAAATGCATCAACAGCTAAAATATTATGACGTTAATAATAATAACTAACATAATCATTGTACAATTAACATGTAAGGCACAAATAATATTTATTATTATCCACAAGAAAGTTATAATAAAAATATAATAAAGTGAGTTAAATCAATTCAGATTACACATACTTTAATTAATATTATTATTATTGTTGTTGCCATCATCATTATAATTATTGAATTACATTTATTTAACAATCAAACATACATAAATATATTACACATAAGAAGAAAGACCTACAGAATAAAACTTGCATCAAAGATGTGGTCCCCGGATATACAAATCTACGTCCAAATGTGTTCATGGCAACATAACTGGAAAAACAATACACAGAAAAACTCTACATCAGCTGTTTTCATTAGTGTCATTAACGTGTCATTGAATTGTGACAGCTAACAGAGAACTGACAATGCAAACAGTTTAATTTTGTGTAAACATTTTGACCAACAGCAGGTACAGATTAAAACATAAACAGACTGCTTAACAAACTTACAACAGATGATCAAATATTGGTTCTACGCAATATATAATACTATCATTCATAGAATCCATGTTTCTGTGCATCAAATTTGCCAACAAACCATCAAAACAATTTTAAAGCTTTCCTTTGTTGATTAATTTTTACTTACATTAACACATATTCTTACTTCACTTCTGGTTTCAGGCATTTTGTTTATATTTGTATGCAAATTAGTAATACACAAGGAATTTTGTACATACGACTTGATCCTCAAAATTCATGTAAGTGAAAATCATGACCATAAACTACACAACATTTCATCATGTAAAGCAAATAATGTTCACATGACATCAATGTGGCCAGGAAAAGGACTCAGGTAGAAAAAAAAGAATAAATATAGTTTGTGGATTACTGAAAGCTTAAATATCAGCACACCATTAGAGGGTTAGATGTGATTGCATCTTTGGCAAATATCACATGTTCAGGGAGGGTCATGAATATTAAAAATTCACTGTGGTATCTAGGTGTTTATTAAAATTTTAAAAAAAAAATTGTGGTGAAATTGGGCCATGAAAGTGTAAATTCTTGTAAGAATAGCTTTGTATAGAATACAGATAATGACTTTAACATAGGTAAGTAACATGGTTCAGTAAGTACACCTATAAGTTAATTATTTCTTTAAATTTAAAATACAGATCAGTATTAGTAAAAAATGGTTTTGTCTTTACGAGCCATTTTATGTCCTATTGACCAAAGATCTTTCAAAACAAAATTATTAGATAAACAATATTATGTGTTAATCATCTTTTTTTTGTAATATTGTAATAATAAAAAAAAATGAAAATTTTATTCAGTATTTTTTTCTATACAAAACTGTCTATAGATTTATTTGACCATTTGCCCATAACTCTGCACGAGAACGTCAGGGATTTGAAGATATTAGAAAATTAAAAATGTACTCTGAAGTCATAAGAATGATCAAATCCATAGAAAACAAACTTTCCTGGAAAACAAACAAAATACAGTAAAACAAAATGGCTCCTTATATCTATAATAATAATAATAATAATAATAGTCTGCGAAGGTGATATACACTAATAATAACCAGATACCAAGATGTGTTTTAGAGTACAGATTAAAAAGATCATAGTTTCTGTCTGGATCAAATCATTTCTAACTTCGAAGTAAGTGTTAAATGGATGACATGAATGATGTTGACTGAATATTAAAAAAATATTATGAATCTACCTAAAAATAATTGTTTGGGGGGGAGGATTTCAAATACAGCTCTTGAAGAATGAGCATAATATTAGATATGATATTATATATATATTATACAGTCTGGCCCGGTTATAACACAAAATCGGATATAATATGGTCAGACCTTGGACCCCGAATTATGGAATCCACAATAGAGCATTTTTACATGAAATGACGTGAAATCTGCAACTGACTGATAAAATATTTTGAAATAATTTGAAAGCATTTTCACAGTTTGTAATTAACACATAAAAACACAGCCAACAGCCACAACATACCCACTTATAAATTTAATGAACGCAAACTTAATTACACACCACCTTGGATCAATCAGCCAAACAAACAGCCCAATTACAACCTTCAATTATTGTGCGACTCCACCCACTAAAGTTATGTTCTATAAAATTGTTCAATAAAATATGACGTTTTCATTACAAAAGCAGATACACAAACAAATACATTTTTACAGACATTTATTTGTGCACATGCACCTATAAAGGTTCATTTATCGGTTCATATCATTGCTACCTTCATTTGTAAAACATGAACTATTTCTGGCAGATGAATATCACCAATCCAAGATGGCTGCTACTTTTGCCCAATTTTGCAGAAATATTTTATTTCTAACACAAATATTAAGTCAGCAAATGATTAAACAATTACTGGAAACATTTGTGAAATAAACAGTTGTATGTAATCTTAAAGGCTGGTGCAAAAACAAGGTGAATATATGGACTCCCTGTTATTACCCAGCCTCATAGTGCCCCTGCTTCACGGTGCACCTATAACAAGGTCAACAGGTAGTGGACCCCAACGATAATATAATAATGGGGCCTGTCTGTATTATACATATGATATAATATATATGATAATATCTAATATGAAGAATTAACATAATGTTATCAGATATTTGGTATCAGTCACAAACTATTGGCAGCTGGTGCCTGTAGTGCAGCTATATTTCTTATTAACCAAAGTATTAGAGCACAACAGATGGACTATCTCAAATTTAGGAAGACCAAAGGGCGTCTTCTTCCAAAAACACTGCAGGGCATTCAAATGGTGCAGTGACTGAAGCACTGCTCTGCAATCCTCCAGGGTTGTGGGTTTGAATCTGACTCATACCTGTGTGTGAGAAATATATTTCCCTAAGGAATCACCCCTCAGCCATACGTCCCAGGTGTGACTAGCACTCAACTTCCACATTCCTCTAGAGTGAGAGGAGAAAATGTAAAAATGTTTCCAGCTCTAGGAGTGAGTGAGTGAGTGAGTGAGTGAGTGGTGGTGAGTGAGTGAGTGAGTGAGTGAGTGAGTGGTGAGTGAGTGAGTGAGTGAGTGAGTGAGTGAGTGAGTGAGTGAGTGAGTGAGTGAGTGAGTGAGTGAGTGAGTGAGTGAGTGAGTGAGTGAGTGAGTGAGTGAGTGAGTGAGTGAGTGAGTGTATGGCCTTAATATTGGTTACACATGGCCAAGAGGCAACACCCTAAAGAAACATCCCACAACGGAGGAAACATGGTTCCCATCCAACAATTACCTGAAAGCTTGCAGCATAGTACCCTAACCAATATGCTATAGGAATTAATAACTGATTACATCTTACCTAGCTATCTGACGAGGCATTGTCTTGATCTTCTCAGCTAGACCTTTATACATCTCAGGCTCTGGTAGCTGCACCATAGGATGTCCCCTAAACATAAACACAATCATATACCTGAACAATAACTGTTATCACAAAACCTCTTCTAATAGGTCTATAAACACATAATAATAACACATTTTGACATCTCAAATTCCAGAATTTTCCAGGACATTCAATGACCTTCCAATGTCCAATTCCAGGACCTTTTCAAAGAATTCATGAACTCTTTATGCACGAAAATATACACCCATATTTTCATTGAAAGCAGGACCACAGGGGATGGACCATAAAACTAACACAAACACTGACTCAACATTTCAGGTGAAGTAAAATGACAGAATTCCTGTATGTTTATAATTGGAAACATAAATCTATATTAAATTTATAATTATGAATGTCCAAATTCCAGGATGTTCAAAGACCTTTACAAACATTCCAGGACTTTCCAGACCTGGAATCCAAATTTTCAAATTTCACGACTTTCCAGGTTTTCAAGGACCTGTGCAAACCCTGTATTAAATAGTAATAATACACATAAGGCTCATGTGTTAGTTTGATGTAAATGTGGATCATGCCTACAATGTAATATTATTAATAGGTGAATTTTTTTATCATTTTATCATAAATATTTCATTTGTATAAAATCATATCATATCTAATGTTCATTGCCCTTGTTATTGTTTACACTAATTTATGTTGATGTAATAGTGATTGTCACTACTGTTATTGTTACGCTTTTATCGACTCTAAATAAATTTTTCTTGCTCTTTTCTTATTAATAATAGTAGATTGTAAATCAGAAAGTCTAATAGTCACCATTTTATTTCTCGCTAAATGTCAACAAGAGACTTTTAAAAATAGTCTTAGTACACTTACCTTTTAGACATAAACTCTACAGGCCAGGCATAGAAGTCAAAATCATATAGAGATAAAGCCATCTGAAACAAGAACATTCTTATAATTTATCACACACACATTTATATGAATACTTCTAAAACATTCATAACAACGTTACTTGGAATTGAGTGAGTAAGTGAGTGAGTGAGTGAGTGGGTGGGTGAGTGAGTGAGTGGGTGGGTGGGTAAGTGGGTGACTGAGTGACTGACTGAGCGAGTGAGTGAGTGGGTTGTTGGGTGGGTGGGTCATTGGGTGGGTTGTTGGGTGGGTCAGTGGATGGGTGGGTGGGTCGTAGGATGGTTGGGTGGGTGAATTGGTGGGTTGAGTGAGTGAGTGAGTGAGTGAGTGAGTGAGTGAGTGAGTGAGTGAGTGAGTGAGTGAGTGGTGGTGGTGGTGAGTGGTGGTGTGGTGAGTGGTGGTGGTGGTGATGGTGTGAGTGTGTGAGTGAGTGAGTGAGTGAGTGAGTGAGTGAGTGAGTGAGTGAGTGAGTGAGTGAGTGAGTGAGTGAGTGAGTGAGTGAGTGAGTGAGTGAGTGAGTGAGTGAGTGAGTGAGTGAGTGAGTGAGTGAGTGAGTGAGTGAGTGAGAGTGAGTGAGTGAGGTATCAATATATCAATCTAAAAATCTGTTTACCTCAAAACCCACAGTGAACTGTAATTGTTTGGTAAATAAAATTGAACATTTTAAAAAGGAAAAAAAACAAGATGTTTCACCTGAATAAAAGACTTATTACTTGTCAACAATACAATTACATAAATAACACATCAGTACAAAAAGGTGTTTCAGCATCACCTTCTTTTGGTTCCCTAATATGACATACAGGAGTTCAACATGGGTTAGTTTTAAAGAATTCCTTATCAACAGCTGTTTGGCATTCTACCATTTCATTGATTAAAGTCAGAATTGTCTTTCCATTTCTTTGGCTTGGTTTTTATTGTGAAGAATTCAACCTTTAAAACACATTTTCAGCATGTATATTTGAGAACCATAAAAAATAACCTTTTCAGGATCCTCAAGAAATGATGCTGATAATTGTTTAAATTACCGGTATACAAACATTATAATACCATATATATGATATAATTTATTAATATATATATATATATATATATATATATATGAACAAATGTGTCATTTAGTTTCTGTAATCACAGTGTGTAGGACAATGATCCAAGGATTATATGGTTAGCTGTTAGCTGACAAAAGAATATTGACATTTTCAGTTTTAGGTTTGTACCAACCATGCTGGCTTAACAGAGATTATAGCACTGAATATATGGCGTTTGGCTTGACAATGTTTTAAGATTGATTAGAAATAGTGACACGTTGAGTATCAAGTAATAGGGCAGGCAATAAGATAAGATGCCTATTTCCAATTCTGTAAATTTTCTTTGAACATTTTACAGAAAACGTTTAAATATAATGAAAGGACCAATAAACAAGTTCAAATTCCTGGGTGAAAAAGCGAATGCGAATGACTTTAGCTCCACCTATAAACTAATTGATTGATGGATTACTAATTCTTGATGACCAATCCTGCTACAATTGCATGTTAATCACTTGAGTAGAACATCTATTCACTGAACTAAATAAAGAGGTTATCAATTACTTCATAGAATATATTCCTGATGGTTTCAAAAAGGAAAATACCAGTCACGTAAGAAAGCAACTGGTTTCGGAGAGGGATAGATCTGGGGTGGTGATTAGTACGGGAGGTTTGGCTGTATATGGCTCGTCAAATATGAACATAATCCCCTACCCTTCAGCACAACAAATAACATTGCTCGCTAATTGCATTTTGGGCCCTGTGTCTTTATTTAATAAACATGAACGATGAAACGTATGTTCAAATTAAGGAGGTTTCACGATATTCTTATCTCTTTATCTCAATTAATTGTGTGTGTGTGTGTGTGTGTGTGTGTGTGTGTGTGTGTGTGTGTGTGTGTGTACATGCATGCACATAACACTACCTTATTTTCTGGATTCATCCGTCTTGTTGCTTCTACCAGTATGGAGATACATTCTACATATTCTGGATTCATCCATCTCCCAGCAGCTGACAGAAATATTAGTAACATTATAAATATTAATATAATGTGTCTTAATATAAGTAAGCAATGACATCAGGTAAGATCTAACTTAAATTAGGATTAAAATAAAACTAATCTTCAAATGAAAGAAATTTAGAATTTAAAAATGTTGATGTATGTGTGTGCGCATGTTTACGAGTGTGTGTGTGTATCTGTCTCATGCAGCCTACCTACCTCTAACAGAGACAGATATAACCAGTATAATGCCCAGTGTGGTACCATAAGACATTATGGAATTAAGTCCTGTACGTGTAAAATAACCTGCCAACAGACAATAACACGCATAAAACTAATAACATTTGCACATCATACTGACACTAAAACATTGTACACCAAACACACTAGAGGAAAAGTCTTTTTGTTATCCTACCAAAACATGAACATAAAATTATTATGATTGATGTTTTATGGCCATTTTTGTGCACATGGTTGGCTAAATGGGCCGAGCAACCTCCAAAGGTAATGAAGCTCAGATATGCCCACACTGAGATTTGTACTCAGGTGACAGTGATCTGTGGTCCAACACCCTACCAACTATACCACCGAGGCACCCCTGAAGATAACAATACACACCTACCGGTATTAAGATATTCTATTACTATAGGTATAAACCTAAATATATTCTTGGATGTATTGACACATCCCATTGACTGGGGTGGATGTTTTATAGATCAAAAGATACTGAATAGGGATTTGTGACAAATGTATTCTCAAAATATGTTTAACAAAAATTATTTTTCAAATATATAAAGGTTTATCAATGTTTTCCTTTTCTTTACAAATTAGCAAACATCAAACCCAAAGTGCAATTGATGACAAAGGTAGTGTCTACAATTGCAAAATAATGACCAAATGCAGAATAGTTTCTCCAACTTAGACAACAACTCTGGTTATAACATATTCTCGTAAGAAAACATCATACTGTTTCTAATTTTTTAAATCTTCATTTTTATTCTAATAAAAAACTAGGTATGTGCTAACAACCATTATACCATATTGATACAAAGTATGTAAATTCAAAGAAAAGTTAAAAAGTAATTTAGTGATAATACATATAGGTCTCTAATATGTATAGGACACTCAAACAATTTAACAAAGCAAAATGTTAAAGTTATCTAAATCTGCTCATCAATGTACAATCCGCAACAGGGTTGGCAGGCTTCCCCCCTTCACAGTAAAAACCACAGTAATTACCCAGTTTTTCCGATATGGCAGGGGAGAAATGGCAGAAAGGGGAGAAATTAAATTTTGGGAAAATTGCCACGAAAATACCCAATTAATAGAGACTTTAACAGGTTGAAACCAATATACATAAGCATAAGTTATTTAATTATAAATCTTCTCCACATGCCATATGCCATTATTTAAAGTGTATGTAAAAAATTCATCATGTTTAAGATTGTGAGATAAAAGATTGAGATTATTTATTTCTGGTATCTGTGCAGTGATATACATTATAATGTTGCATAAATTTGATTTTATAATGTCTGCTTTGTTATGCAAGGCAACATAACACTATCAAATATCCAATTAACTATGAGGAGGGTGATGGTGTGTCTAGTCATGCTTGAATACTACTGACAACATCATGTAGTCTGTAGTAATAACTACACCTATGTATCACTGTAAAGAGATGCTACTGTGTAATAACACTCACCCACTGAGTGATGTATGATTGTTATTACACCATAGCATAGGGAAGTATCTGCACTGCCTAATTATAATATGGTAGATAGACTTCATATTGACTAGATTAATGTGACACTGATGGGGGTTATCAATCTCAGCAGATTAGTTAGTTGTTCTTGAGCAGATATGTTGGCTGATCATCAGTAATATACATTTGTATGGCTATTGATAATGTCATCATTTACATATAGTCTCTTGAGGTGCACATATGACATACAAATTTATACTTTGTAAATGCTGAATGTCGTGGCTGGACAAATTGCTTTACCTTGCAGGTTTGTAGTTTTGTTTTACACTTTACCACATAACATTCAACATATTCAAGGAAAGTAGACACCAAAATTATGTCTGGAATCACTTTGGTGTTTTTCTTAAACATTATTAAACAGATGAAACCATTAATAATTTAATTGTATCCCTGTAAAAATGTAGTTGGTGATACCATGACTTACACATGGTTATGCTTTGCACCTTAAAATAAACACATCTGGAAGTTTCTCCCAAATACATTTCTGCTGGGGAGAAAGCCAACCCTGATCCGCAACAGCTATTACAGACATCAAACAGCATCAGTCAGTAATTTATCATAGCAGACTGTTATCATAATGTAGTCAGTATGGAGTATGGCGCAATATCAAAATATGGCAATGTTATAATCTGCATCAATGAACTGAATCTCTCACCAGACTTTCTTACAAACAATCAACATTTGGTAACTAGTTAAATTACTACGTACCACGATGATACATATAGCCTAACCAGACAGGTGATGTCCATTTGAAGAATGCAGTACAGAAACGAAACTGAAAGTAAAAGAACAGTCTTGGTAATTAGAAACGTTTTTTTCCTGTTTATAGAAGCACTTCCAGGCTATCATCTCAAGTAATAATTTATAATTTCAAGATTTATGAGAATTTTTCCTACATTTTTGTTGTTTGTCTTATATATATATATATATATATATATATATATATATATCAGTTATTTATATAGCAAGACAAGCTTCACCCACTCAAAAATACAACATCCCCAATTAAAAAGGCATAAAAACAGTATGGATTATCCTAGTTGCGATGTATTCATTTCAAGTGATGCCATTATTTTTAGTGCTGCTGTTAATGGGCTAATTTGCAATAAAAATCATTATGTGCCAACTCTTCTACCAAAAATCTATCAGTGTAACTGATTCAACAAACACAGCAAACTCTCCAATAACTTGGTGGATGGGGAATAATCAGGCCACTCCCCAGACTCTTAAGATATTATCCGTGATTCAATTCAATTTACAGAGATTTCACCATTTTCAATCAATTAAACCGTACGGCCTTATCACAGTATTGATTTACTAACCCACTTGATGGCTGCATCTCCTGTTTTCTCCAGAACATTTGCTTCATAATCATGACCCTGAAATTCAATAAAAATAAAACTTACTTTTGTGACATTATGTGTGTTTGTGTGTGTGTGTGTGTGTGTGTGTGTGTGTGTACATACTAATAAGTAGTAATACTATACTACTCTCATTCTATGAAGAATATAGAGAATTTTGTTAACCTGGTGTAAGTAATTTAACCCCTCAGTCACTTGCTGGCTGTATTTATTTTAATAGTACAGTTAACCTTCAAGTGACACTAAGCTAAAATGGAGTTAATGAGAAAACATAGAAAATTTAACGTACATGTGTGAGTGAGAAAACAAGGAACATATTATATAGGGAACTTTTCTTGGTGGTTTATCCATAACTGGGTGTGGTATAAATCTGTCTTAGAGGAGGAAATCAACACCCTCTAGCACCAAGAATAGAGCTAATGGTAAGAATTGGTTTGAGGTTATATTTATATAATAAAGAAGTGGGCTTAAAATTGGCATAGATTAATAAACTGTTGAAAATGGCCGTGCTTGCTATAAAAACAGGAAAAGCTATAGCAAGAGTGTACAGTCCAGATATTAGTCTTTATAGCGTTTCACACTTCTTCCAGTTGTGTGATAGACTGTATGTACTAATATAGCAACCTTACTTAGTAATGTTCCATCTACGGTTGGATCATACTCCAACCGTTATGGTCTTGTGGCGTGGGATTCCTTACTCATGTTCGTGCTGCGCAGGATGTCAAAAGTTTGAATCCCAGAGGTGGCCCTATAGTAGGAGGAGATTTTCATACAACCAGGCAGCTGGCAAGGTTTTCTCCGCCAAATATGCCATACGCTGTGAATTTGAAATTTGGTTAGAATTTGTCCTCATCGTGAAGCCAAAATTACAAACAATAATTGTCTCCCTCATTTCAGTAAATAGCCAAGCCATTCGTACCCCTGTTATTATTATTCCAAATCAAAACATCGCACCACTTTGTACAGGTATGAGTCCAATTCAAACCCACAACCTAAAGGTCTGCAATTCAGTGATATAACCACTGCAGGATAGGAACATATAGTAACCAACTGTATAACAAGTCCATTACTATATTCATATATGTTTTTATTAGATATTAATTTTGAGCATATATAGAGAATAATAATCTAGTTGGTGATAACACTGTGCTCATCCCGAGCCTTAGGGGGTTTGTTTGGCAAATATAATTACTGACAATATATAAAACAATGTACGAATGGGTACACATATATAATATAGGATCAAATTTTTTTTTGTTGAGACAATGCCATTTTGCTTTTACGAGTGGGGGGGGCATTATGATCAAATGATATAGTAAGAAGACTCTTTTTAAAGGATAATTGCTCATCCCAGACTCATTAATCTGGCATTAAAAAAAACTCACATCACAGAGGTTTCAGTAAAAATGAATGGTGGAAATAATAAAGGCACGTTCAAGCATTCATTTTATGTACATTAACAACAGTAACTAATGCTGATAACAAGTATACTGGTATTCAAGGTGAAACTACAAATATTCAAAACTACAAATATGCAATCTGAATATTTACAAATATGTAGCACAGTGTTTTCTTGCCTAATTTAAGAGCAATATATATATATTTTCCAAACCAGATCACATACTATTTAACACACTTTGTTAAACCAGTTCGGTGTTTATGGGCCTACAAATGAACGCCAATGAAATTTAATCAAAACCACAGTGTCTCCTGAATTGATATCTAATGAATAGATCACTCCCATGGATTACATCATGATGATTAATGATTATTTGTACATTAATGGTAAAGTGACAACTGGTACTAGCATAGAACGTTCTACTGGCAAACAAGTAAGGCAACAAATAGCTATTTATGGCCATGGAGATAGTCTAATTTTGTGGGAACCATGGTAATTACTGTAACGATCCAGTCAGAAAAAAAATTATTTCTAAGTTGGCTGTTAAAATAATTACCAGGAGAAAGAAAATTATTCTCTTGTTGTGTATTCACATAATTTAAATCACATGACTTTACAATGATATGAATTCACCAGATGGGGCCACTAATGAGTAATTCTGTGTGAAATACAAAAGCTGTTTCACAAGCAGCTAATTGTAAAATGAGTGTGGTGTCTGTATTAGCACGAATTGGCCGTGACTGTGTATGCGCTTGCGTGTGTATGTATTTAAACACACCTACGTGGTTTTGGGTTAATCTCAAGTTCAAAGTGAATGGTTTAAGTATTCTCCATTATGGATGCGAAGATCATCTAATTCATAAAGATCTAACACCTCCATCTTTGATGAAGCTGATGGCAATGATGATGGTGATCCTTTCACGTAATTTACCACAGAAGCCACAGAGATAACATGCCAAAAGGATTTTGTGTTTAACTTTTAGTGCGTAGCTCATTATAAATAAACAAATATGCACACAGACATAAATAAATATACAGTTAACCTCTCTTACTGAACATGCCTATAAAAGAAACGGTGTTGTCACGACCATATATATATATATATATATATATATATATATATACAAGTCTAATTATATAAAAAGTCATTTATCTTGCTTTACTTCAGTGACAACTTCATCCTTATTGTGACACTCATATCCTGTAGGTCGATCACTGCGATACCGGACGGGAGGGATGTCAGTTCGTTGATTTCGTCATTGCCAGTTTTACGACTAATACATTGATTATGACTGGGCACATTTCCACAATATTCCTCCAATACATCAGCCTTGCGCTTGACGAGTTTCTGTATTTGGTCTTTCTTTGCTCACACCAAATGCCTCTCCAACTGGGATTTTTAGTCATACATCTCCAGAGCCTTCACTTTTTGTTTTAAAGTTAAGATTTTGCAAGACCTACGAAACATCCATGCAAACGATCGTCATTTATTAAAATCACGATATTTAATACATCAGGAATAGAGTGCACATTTAAATATCAAAGGCATAATGTGATCAATTAAGAAATTTGCTAACAATTTATATCCAAAATAGTTGTAGAGATTGCAATTACAATTGCAAAATAATGCCGTTATCAGTTTTAAGTTTGCATATCTCTAATGAGAGCTGCTCAAGCGGCAATTACCTTTACTCAAGGTGTGTTGAAATCACATAACAATGCAAATAGCACTTCCCACTAGCCAAGACACTGTCAGCACAAAACGTCATACGCAACGTCAGAGTCATAACTGAGGAAGAGCTATCATTGGTCAATATGTTGGTGAAGTTCAGCCAATGGCAATCAACGCTCAATCATGCTAATAATCCTCAATCAAATTACCGCAACTGGCAGATGACTGACATGTAACATTGTTGGCTAGGGACCCATACACTATGGCATTTGGCTGCACTGGGCAGGTGGCAGCTCCAGACAAGTCAGTTTGAATGGGACTTGCATCGGCACTTTGGAAATGTGGCATTTAATAGCAGGTGGCACTTCCAGACAGGTGACATTAAGAGCAGGTTTGACTGTATCACTATGTATATTTACTGCTAAACATTATTTCATAGTGTTACCCGGTATGTGTTTTATCTGCATGCATATCATAAATGTTATAAATATTTTCATAATAAATGTTAATAAGATGATTATCTGTTAATATAAGCATGGTGTTTAATAGGCAATATTTTTCCAGGACATTTCTTGATTTTGTCAAATTCAAGGACATTTCCAGAACATGAAAAATAATTAGTTATTTTCCAGGATGTGTAGGAACTTTGTATAAGACTTTCTTGTACATATGCCAATCCGAGATAACCCCCTATAGGGAACACCCCTCTATAGGGAACAGTTTTCCTCGGTCTCAAAGGTATTCTCTATGTATCTGTATTTATTATTTATACTTATGAGTTAACTTAACTCATTTTTAGGCAATCATAATTTTAAACAGTTGCTGAGTATATTTCCTCCTTTTTTAAATAAATTAACTAGGTTAATTTACCTTGCTACAAATTACTACCCTAAATTTCATATGCATTCTTGCACAAAAACGATTAACATCATACAGCTATTATAAAATATTAGACAACTTGACCCAAGCAACAACTTAACCCATGGTGAGACAGTTCAGTACTCATTCTAAGACAACTTATCCTCCACTCAGAGACGGGTCAGCAAAAGGGGTAGACTATGTTGGACTGATTGCAGTTGAATTGTTTAGCCTCTGCACTGGTCACATCTGGAACATATGGCCAAGGCAAATAAATCCCGCAGACACAAGACGGATGCGAACCAACAACCTGGAGGTTTGCGGCTCAGCTCAGTGATCTAATCACGCCTTCCTCTGTATGTTAGATGCAGACAGTAAGTGAGGATGACCAGATCAAAGCATTTCTGTCGTTGAAACCGTTCTTCTGCAAGGAGTTTACTCAAGCCTCCCAGGCTAGTGTCGCCAGATTGTATGCAATCCAGAGCAGATGAGGCAGGTGAGAAGTGACCAATGAGATGTTTTACCCCAAATATCACATTATTCATGATGGACTGCGTTCAACATGTTTATCATTATGTTATTATATCAATAGTAGCACTTTATAGATTCTTGTCATTCCATAATGTGTATATATAAATGTGTAGACTAATGTAGTATGTCCGGAGAAAACCCGAGTAAAACCCAGCTTAAATTGGTAAAGCCCAGGCTTTACCAGATGGGCTGGGCTAAACTAGTTTAACTGAGGTTAAACTCTAATCTTAACCTACAGGCTGGTCAGCCCCATTGTAAATTATATGGCAGCCACATTATGTACTTTGTTGTGCAACATAATCACATATGTGATGGGTTTAAACAAAATTGTAGTTATGCAGTAAACAGCAATAACATTTAGATGAAACAGTAGATAATTAAAGACAGATATATTTATTGTTTGTAACACTGTATAATCACAATAATAAAATCATAACATAAATATAATACCTGTATTAATAAAATCATCATGACTTAGACATCGTGACTCTTGGAGCAATGAGTGAAAATCAACCCCGGTGAAGGGTGTAGTACACATAATACAATGATAGCATCTCAATTTCTTCAAGGGATAGTTCACCCTTAGATAATATTACTTAAATGTGTAATGCTTAGATAACAATAAACACAAATTACACAATAATAAGGAAATAATCCAAATTACTGGAGGGTCACCTTTATAGCTGCCAGATACGAAGGCGGGAAGGAGAAAGGTCAAGTGCTCTAATGTCACCTGACCCAGAAATCAATTGGTACACTACTACACTTAGTTCACATAGACACCAGTTACTGAGGTTAGTGTTCCCTGTTATCCTCACACTTTCTTAGATGATTCTGCTTTCATCAATTTGATCGAAACAATCAGAATCATCTTCATCTTGTAATGTTCCTTCTGGCTCAAACTGATATAGCTGAATGTCAGTCATGATTTAAATTTAGAAAGATTAATGCATTTTGTTGTGGAATTATTCCTGGGTTTCACAGACTTCAGATCAAATTGCTCTTTCAAGTGACGTCAGCATTCCAGAGCTTCCGGTTTGTGTCTAGCTTCAAAATGGTGGCAGACACAGGTCATTAATATTATATATATAATAAGCACTTTGAATTGGATTATTTAATATGTGGGTGATCGTTTTCACATTTTGACATTATTTATGATATTTGTGAACATAGAACTCTGTAATAAACCTTAAAATTTTAAATAAAGGTGAACTGTTCCTTTAACAGAGACAAAATAGGATATAATTGGCACCATCTGAACTTCTTGGTGAATTGGAAAGATCAGCAGAAAAAATAGGAAATAATTGGCACCATCTGAACTTCTTGGTGAATTGGAAAGATCAGCAGAAAAAATAGGAAATAACTGGCACCATCTGAACTTCTTGGTGAATTGGAAAGATTAGCAGAAAAAATAGGAAATAATTGGCACCATCTGAGCTTCTTGGTGAATTGGAAAGATCAGCAGAAAAAATAGGAAATAATTGGCACCATCTGAACTTCTTGGTGAATTGGAAAGATCAGCAGAAAAAATAGGAAATAATTGGCACCATCTGAACTTCTTGGTGAATTGGAAATTTTGGGGGTCTATTTTAGGCAGTTAAAATTGCCTTAATTTACTAATAATTTTCAGTTCAATCATTTCTGCATAAGTTAGCAGTGTTTAATTTATCTTTAACCTCTCTCCACTGTGCATCATACCATGTAGTCTGACCTATCTCTAAGCCTGGCTCAAGCTGTCTGAGAATGGAGCCAAGATGTCTCACCTTGGGCTGAGTTGTCCAGTCACTGTTGAGTGTTACCATCTAGAATACATTTCACTTTGTACAATACCAAATTATATTTTTTACAGAAGTCTACAAGCAGAGAGAGTAAATGACTGATGAGTGGATTCTTAAGCCTTAGCAAGGTTCTAACCTGGGATACACCACACAGCTGAGATGATTTCAATTAATACAGTTGATTTCAGTACATGATGATTTCAGCCCATTGATATTAAGTTTAATACATTAATTAATATAATACAGTACAATGAGGTGGTTTTGGCCAAATTAATTCTTAAGTTTGATGCTGATACATTTTTTCTTCAATATCAACTAGACACTTAGTATTTGTGTAGAAATATAACAACAAATACATTTATACTAATACTAATACTCTATAAAATGTATAGACACAATAAATATGTACACCAAAAAATATACAAAATTCATCTGATTGTTATACAGACATACAAATTACAATTATCTATAACATGGCTGCAGATACAATTTGTCCTTCGTGCATTTACAATATAAAGAAACAAAAAATGTTTTTCCACACACTAACGGTATTTACAAATATATACACTATACATATATACAATATTTGCTTGACTGTATATTGATATGCTAATAATATTACTTATAAAATATAATGGAAAATTTTAATCTGTACATTATTTGTGTGTGTTACATTAATTCAATATCTTCACCTTTAACTAAATTTGATCTCTGTCCAAAACTTTACTAGACGTCTATTTAAATATTTTATTATTTACCAGTCTACAAGTTTAAATAATTATAATAAAAGGAATGATAATTATCTTTATGTCAGCCATATTTTAAACAATATAAACTGGTAACTATGAATGGGCCGAATTCTACATTAATGTAGATGTAGATGGCACGAGATTGATGGACCGAAATAATCGAGGGCCGAAGTCGTCGGCTTCAATTTCAACTGGCAGAATTAATATGTAATATTCATTGCCACAATATATTCAATGGAATATACAAGATAACATAAATTAATCGACTCATCATAGTTATGACATATCAGCAAGAAAAAATATCCCCTACCGAGGGACCTTTTGTATATAATGACAACGGGATATTTCATCAAATATCGCCCAAGCACCATCGGTCATAGCGCATAAAGTTTATTTATTTTAAGAAAATGTTCTTTCCTGTACGCGAACAGATAAACACTTACCGGTATGCTCCCTGATCTATAAATATGGTGCAACTGTGGACCAAAGAAATAATACAGAAACGTTTTCATCAAGTGTCCGCTCCTAGCCATGGTTGATAAACGTCCTATAGGTGGCAGCACGTACATGTCACATAGGCAAAGATCATATACCGCTAAACGATATTTGACAGAGGTACTGAGCTCCGGTGGCCTAGCGGTTAAGCACCTGGCACTTGATACTAAGGATCACAGGTTCGAACTCCGTAAGAGGTCGAAACATTTCCAGAGATTAATTTATCGGCTTACAACATCGTGGGTGGCTGACCACGTTAAATGGCGCTGCCGTCTCCACTGAATTATTTAAAAATAAAGGGGGACCTCATAACCCCCCTGAGGACGTAACACTCTGGCAGTGACCACCCTCGGGGTATTTCGACTCCATCTTTCCGTACTGCTCCCCCGTGAGTGGTGGGGGAGCGGATTTCTCAACCACTCCAACATAGAGGCTTTGCCGAATAAGATTCGAACACGGGTGCTAGTGATATGTGGTCCAACACGCTACCGCTAGACCACGCGACTGGAACTAGGTTTGTATTGGGTTGACTAACTTAATTGTCTTGTTTTGTATTTGTTTGTAAATCAAATAACTTTGAATACATCTCAACCTCACCTAACTCCGCTATTATCGATACAAGATGCGCGCACAACCTCAAGAAAGGTTAGGGCGCCAATCGAAAGATATGGCTCACATACGTCTAGACACTTCGCAGTATTAATATAAACAATTATGATGACAATAATAATAATAATAATATCTTCTTTTATGTCGTCAATTTTCTGCTGTTGCTAGTATACTGATAACTTTTTTTTTTTAAAAACGTTATTTTCTGGATCTAATGCCACCATTTACCAGCTAACTGCCAAATGTCCGTCTAAAAATTTATTGCGCAGAAATATCTTAATTGGGCCCATGGTCAAAAATAGATATATATTTTCCACCAAATATAACAACAGATATAACAGCAAATAACCAATAAAAATTAGATGTTGGCCATGCATTTCATTAATCTTTCACTTCTGTTCTCGGTGATGTAGTTCTGGCCGAATAACCTCGTATAGAAAGAGGCCCAGAACTATATATTCTCATTAAATTGAGACAATCAAGCATTAGTGAGCGGATACCTAAATATATTGGGTACGGATAGTCGTCGACTTACGACCTTGTTTGGTTACGGTCATAAATTGATCCGGTCGTAAGTCGGCCTATGTTATAATTACCGTACCTATATTATATTGTGTAATAATGATATCATAATCATCTTTAGGTCGTACTGCCGGTTGTCATAAAGTGGAACAGTCGTAAGTTGCGTAGGTCGTAAGTCGACGACTACCTGTACAGTAAATGTGGACTGGTCTCATAAACAACTGGCCACTAAAACATTTTATGTTGTATACGATGTTTTTTCCAGCATTATTCAGCCCACAATAATCAAAAGAGATGCTTAATTCTAATCAAAACTAAACACTCACTTGGTCAGTCTATGTTAAAGGTCACAGGAAAAGGTTTCCCAAATTAGTGAAAAGGTCAGTATTATTTATTAAAATCAATTTCAATCAGCGATATATTAAAAAGTTTCACGAAATAAAGTTACAGTGGTTTTAAAACTTGCTTTGCTAGCATCTCACATGGATAAATATGTCACAGCTTCAACCAAGAATCTTCGGAAAACTTCGGAATATGACGTCATATTTGACAAACACAGACGCCAAACATTCGCCGTGGCCTTATTTACCTGTGTTACGTGTTCTATATTGTCTTCGTTAAACGTATAAAATGGTGTATTGTGCCGCATATAATTGTGCAAATGGGTCTGCCAGTGGATAGAGTATGCATTTGTTCCCCGCAAAACAAGACGCGATTGGATGCGAAACAGGAACAGAGTGCCGAAGAAGCCAACTTATCACAGTAAGTTCTGCGGGAAAACACTTTGAGGAACGGATGTTCGTTATTTCTCCGTCTATAGCACGATCAGTTGGGTATATGATATGAAGAGTGTGCCATTCCAACCATATTCAACAAACTGGGTAATGCTAAGCCCAAACAAAACAATAGTTTGATGGAGAAGCTGAATAGAAAACGGATATGTATGAGCGATAATATGTATTTTGGGAGCAAACTATTGGCTATTCACCAGTTCGTGAATAAGTAAAATTTCACTTATTCGCAAAAACTAATAATTTATTTAGGCCTACTCAAAACTTCTTATGGTTTTGTATTGTAGACACTACTAAACTGTTAAAATAGTAGGTGTTCCACCAAGGACAACATATTCCTGCATAGGCCTCATATAGGAGAGCTCCATTCATCCGCCGGACTCCCGTGTACCGACAAATATCACTTTATTTTAAATGACGTTATGTGATAGAAAGAGGGAAATATTCGCATTCAGGCTCAGTGTGTTGACTTATCAATTAAGCTTATACCAACATGGACAAATACACGCCAATCCAACTCTTGTTGTGGGTCGGGTCCGGGTGTCGGCAGCACATGTAACTGCTCTAGATGCACGTAAGTACTTACTGCAGCTAATTACTCACAATTGAAACTATCTGTGGCCCCTTTTTGCGAGTGATTCAAAGTTGTAGAGCTTGATATCCCTAAAAATATCAAAACTTCCGTCAGAATCTGACATTTTTCTGTCAGCTGGCCAAGACGCTTGTTAACAAAGCTGTGGCACTACGTGATATTTATCAAAGATGACGTCAGATATGATAATCCCTATCGAATGTAGTACACACTAGCAATGGCTCATGAAAGTTTGGAAATTAAGGTTTTAGGGAATGTTTTAATGGAAATATGATAGCTGGTGGTTAGAATTGCTTTGGTAGTGCATCTGAAAGGGAATAAAATAATTGTTTGTTACGTTATATTTACTTCGAAATATCAAAATTATTTTCCCGTCACCTTTAAATACCTCTTAGAAATGTTCGGAGAGCAATCGATATCAAATCTAGAGCCAGTAACAGTCCAATGTTCTACAAATGTCACTGAATTCTCTAAACAACACTGTTTATATATGATGGCGTCATATGTGATGTGACTTTTTTCGTTAGCCAAGGGTGTGACTTTTTTCTGTGACTTTTCCCCTGCGACTTTTCCCCTGCGACTTTATTATCGGACGCCGCTTTATCATGTCCCCATTTCTAATGCTATGTTGTCATATTTACTGATATAGCACACGGTAAGTAACAGCAACTAGCTGTCGTAAAATATCAATCATCTCTAGTGAAAATTGGTGATTCAATAAAGGTGTATATTGAGTACAAGCTTAGAGAGAGATCATGGGAATAATCCTGCTACCGTCGAAATCGGGATATTGGTCAACTGCGTATGCTCGGATTAGAGGGTTAGGATTAGGGACTGTTAGCATACATGTAGTGAGCCACTGGAATTGACCTTTCGTGACTTTGTTACTTATTTGGCTGGTAACAGGATATTTCCCTTCCGCTATCCGGGCGAACTTTAAAGCTCTCTCCTGCGTAAGGCTACTTTGGCCTTTGACCCGTACCATAGCTAAAAGTTTAGAATAATATTTTAAACGAATTTTAAGGAACATACTATTTATAATATTTACATTCTACTGTGAAATCTGTAATAATGATTGTATGTATATGATTTTGAATAAATAAAATCATCAATCAAAGAGTAAACATCCTAGACCCAATCATAGTTCCAACCTTTCGCAACATACAGAGGTGACTGGAAGAACAATCAACAATTTAAAAAAGTACGGATATTCGGATAAAGGTCTTGGTCTGCAAGTTTTAGTGCAGATTGCAACCCAGTGATATTTTGATGATCACCAACTTTATGTCTCCACCTTTCAATTTCGACCGAAAGGTCTCCCTTACAAGGCAGATCTGCGTCAAAAGCGACAGACGCTTTTTTTTTTCTGCTGAATCAAGATTTTAGTTTCGTTAAAAGCAGAAACCATAGTGCAATCTATCTTTTGCAAAAACAGTGTCAAAGATTTTTAGCAAACTGAAAACAAATTGGACTACAACGAATGCTACGATAAACTCGGGATCCTCTAAAAGTAGTCTGTACCCGACTGCATTAGTTCTTACATACGAAGAGAGGACGATTTCAATTTTGCACATTGCTGACTGAACTGATCGATACTGGGCCATCAACGATGAAACTGCATCAACTCTTGCAGTCCATCTCGGAAGAGTTAAGTCGCCTCCCTTTTTCAGAAGCGATACGTCAATATTGACTTCATAATCAACGCCATGAAGTAGTTCGTTAAGCAAGTCTTTGCTGTCCGTAAAGGGCTTGAGAATTTCCTTTCGTTTTTTTGCGATGCACATAAAAACCAAGTCATCTGACCGGCGGACGTCATCAAATTTCGAACTTGCCGAATATTTTAGCGACTTTCTGTTACAACCAAATTAAGATTGCGCGATTTACTGTGTACATTATGGTGCGTTCGGACAAGGTTCTCGAATACGTTGTTGCACACCAGAAACCAGTATCCTCGGCCTCGAAGTTTGTCTAGATCTAATTCCGAACTCCGTAAAGTTTCCAAAATTGACTCAGCAATGTGTTCAGTATCAAGTTGTCCTGATTCAACAAATCCCAGAAAATCATGGATTTCGTACTTCTCACCATCAACACAGTGGACGCAAATCTATAATTATCCTTTACATATACGTACGTCTGACGTTTACTCTTCTTGCAGTTATCTATTGGCTTCTCCCTTATTTCAATTCCACAACAGTAAATAAGTTCATTTTGCATCTTTGGAGATGGATATTTCACAGATCGACTAGCCGTCTCCAGATGTTTCTTCAAAACATTGTCAAAACTTGATTACCAGTCATTGATAAGCTGAAAATTTCCGTCCTCCCTTTTTAATTATTTGTCCCAGTTACCACGCAGTGCGATATTTCTTTGGTCTAACACAACAATGACGTCTATGATTGAAATCAATATAGCTCTGTTCTTAGCTACTTGCTCTTCGTAACTTTTGCTGAGTGAGGAGTAAATGTCTGATTTTGCACCTTCGTAAACCGCCAAAAATTCCCTTGCTGCTTCAACAGCATCAAAATGATCCTTACTTTCAAAAGAACGTTTGACACCTATAACCTTCTTCCAGCCAGTGAATCCCTTATTGCCGAATAAAGTTACATTTCCAGCCAATATCATACAGTATTTACAGTATACAGCATCTTTTATTTGTGAATATCTAAGAAACTGGCTTTCCCTTTGGTCTCAGGGTAAGATTTAGCGGGTTTGGAAGTAAGAAATGTCAGTTTCTCTGAATCGGAGAGTCGTTTCTTAAAATATGAAGGATCAAGGTAAATGGTTGATCTATCCTTTGTATTCGATGGGGCTACTGAAACTGTCTCGGCTTGGCTTATATCAGTTGTTACTGACATAAAGGTCCTTGATGGCCGTAGACCTTTAACAACAGAGTCTGGCAACAAATGAATGTTTTCACCTTCAAATGGATTATCGCCAGATTGCGCTTGGCTTACACCAGAAGCCTCTCCAAGACCTTCATCGACCAAATGTTCTTTTGTAGATGGATCGCCAGAATTGTCTACAAAACAGCGACATCTTGGATCTGTATATCGAATATGTATATTTTAAAATCTTCCATAGGGGAAGATCCAGCGGTGGGTCCTCCTTTATGAACAAAAAACCTTTTTTTATTAACCGAATGCGTCCCCCCCCTCGAAAATTCTAGATCCGCCACTGAATTTATAGCAGCTTTTACGACAGCTTATATAGCGTAAACGCCATCGTAATTTTGACCTTAAATAAATTGGACTAAATTCCCGTAGAAAATATAGGCCAAGCTCAATTTCAGTAAAAGACATTTCTAAGAACTAAACATCATAAGACATCGAGATTCCTCTAAAGTTTTGTTTGTAACTTTAAAGTTATACTTACTATCTCAATCCTGACTTTCTTTTGAATGAACCCGTTTTCAGCCAGTTTTTTTAAAGACATGACTTAATTAAGTGTTATTATGACGCTAAATGACAATATACACTGCATCAGGGCAAGAACCGGGCTAAGATTGAAAAGGATGCTGTATGCCTTAAATCATCAGGTTTTCGATAAACCTGATTGATGTCTGATGTCTTTGAAGTCAATTAATTATGTCTTTGGTCGCAACAATGTCGGTAAGACTTCAAACGGTGACCGTAGACATTAAACGAATTCATTCAGTGAATATTGTTTCTATTGGAATATATATTTATATTCTATATTAAAAACATAAAATCTTTGAATACTTTTTAATCGTCAATTTTGGGATGAGACATTTGCCTGATTTGCCTCAATGTAGTTACAGCCATGTATATATAACAATGGGCTTAGTATTCAAGAAAGATATTGAAGAAGTCAGACATAGCAGGATCTCTGCATATGTCATAATTAGAAGTCCTATTATCAGTGTTGTACATAGTATACGTGTTAATTTGTATTCTAAATCTAAAATAAAACATCTCGTTCAACGGAATCCACATATATACGTAATACGTTGAAATGCCCTTACATAATCTTAAACTTTTGTGTACAAACTGTATTTTATTTATTCATTTCATTAATAAAAGTTTCAGAGGAGTATATATATTTTTAAGTCATATTTATTAATTATCTGTGTCGGTGTCTTTGTGTGCACTTTCAGCATACACATTTCTAGCACATGTGGCGTCCCTGTCGGATATACGAGTTCAGTTCAGATTACCCGCCAGATGGCGCTAAAATCTGCTTTGAATCAATCAGCTGTGCTTGGTGTAAACAAGTGACATTTATTTTGCATTGAGGGGGCCTATATATATATATATATATATATATATATATATATGCTTCATAACAGGACACTGTCAGATTACTTTACAGTCAAGTGAGTGAGCACAATTTTACTAAGTCATTTAACCTAATTTTATCTATGAAAATAAGTTTTATGCTATTCTTACTCGTTTCTTAGACAACTCGGCTCAAGTGATATCTCGGCCCCATAATATATATATATATATATATATGTGTGTGTGTGTGTGTGTGTGTGTAAATTAATTTCTAAATATTTATGTTTTATATATATATATATATATGTGTGTGTGCGTGTGTGTGTGTTAACAGAGCTTGGTGGTCGTTTAGATCTACTTGCAATAATTGAATAAATGCATGTAGCTGTGTGAAATGTAGTGGTAATGAATCCAAGCCTTACACTATATAGTCTTTCTTTTTTGCCGCAACATAAGAGTGAAGACGAGCGGTCTTGCTACATAGCGTCATCCTGACACATTAGAAGTTCGCTTTAAATATGGGATATGGGCCAATAATTAACACATTTTTATCCCAATAAAGATAATCTTTCAATAAGTCTGACTTTTTAAGTAATGTTACTCGTTTAAATTAATATAATCTTATATTAATATATTTATTTCGTTGTTATTAAACAATTCCATGCACATGATACAATGTAATATTGAGATAAAAATGCATTTAGCATGCAAAAATACAAATTCCCCCCCCCCCCCACACACACACACACTTACATTTCTCAGAAGACACACATACACTTACGTTTATCAGGAAATTAACATTGTAGCACTGTATATTATTGAATATGCTTTTGTCAAATGTCACCAACAATTAACTATCAATCAGTTGATATTTGCCTACGTTTGATGCTAGCACACCGTTGTCATATCATTTATCATTGGGCTGACCTGTCTCGTCAGCAGGGCTGAGCTGTCTCATAAGGGGGCTGAGTTGTCCAAGACATCTCGGCCCCTGGCTGGATGAAAAGCTGCTCCTACTCTAGTGCCACAACAGAGGCGTGAACCTGCAACATCCCACACAGAATGACCCTAGCCATAGATAAATAGTCTCACTCTCTACCCATGAGGCCAAAAGAAGCGGTGTTATAACAATTAACCAGTTCCAAATAACTAATGATTGTTCGTACTCCTGTGTGTTATCCATGTTTCTTATTCACTGATCCAAAAATTACTGAAATCTGGTTACTTCTCCATGGACACCATTTGGAAGTATCCATAAACTTCGAACTGAGAATCCCTGTCACCAATTAGTGACTGAATCCTGAATTAACATTTTGGAGTGAAGTTATTTCATTACCTTTGGTAAACAGAACAATGCATATGATACCATAATCTAACCTCTACATAATTATTATAATGCCCACCCACCCTCACTCCTGTGTAGTGTACTTTGCATTTAAATTAGATTTTGCTGCAAATAATTTTGTAGATCAGATTCTTACTGGCAATTGATTCATTTTACGGTTTATTTTCTGAGTAATGAAAAGGTGAGAGTTATTACCAATGGTAATATCAAAATAAAACAAGATCTGAATATTTTATTAGGCTAATTTGTTATTGCATATACTTCTCCAGGAGCTGATCCAGGATTTTGGGCGGGGTGTATCATGTTATGTTCTCCAATCTTTTATGGATCTTGATTTACACCCCATGTACTTTCTTTACAGCATTTGTAAATTTTACATTTTGACATTTAATGAACACATGTAGAGAAAGGTAACCTAGGTAATTGTCGATTTACTGCCTTCCTTGATTTAATTTAAGAGATTATTACATACAGGTGTAGGACATTATTCCTGGGTATATTATGTTTGTGATATATATATATATTACAGCTGACTATGTGCTGATCATGTCAGAGACAAGTTCGGATGGTGATGATAATAATGATCTGTGGAGTGACTTAATTCCAGAAGAACTTCTACTGATTATATTTTCTATTGGAGCTCAGCAGTATGGTCCTGTACCTTACCTCTGCAGGTTAGTTAATAAACCTTTTTATCTGTGTACATATAGTAGCTCGTTGAATTATGATTTCTTATCATACACATTATTTTAAAGAGAGATGTACAGATTATAGTTGCAATTTTGTATTGGTTCCGTATAATATATAGAGAATCATTTGTTTAAACGAACCTACACTTTTCTGCATTATATTTCCCCCAGACCATTGCAAAAAATGGAATATTATTCTTTGTCAGTAAATATATATATTTACATTGACATCTTGTCTTTCATTTCTGTTTTGGGGTATTTTGTTTCTATTTATATGAAAATTGGGGTGACACCACATATATTTCTCCCAAATGACATCATCCTCAGAAATGATGTACTGGTAAGGAAACACTGTGGATGAAAAGTTTATTATTTTTAAACAAGAATAGCAAATATTTTTGTATGTTACTGATATTGTATAAAACATATACTAAAATCAAATACAATAAATTGCTGGGGAATATAGAATATAATACACGATGACTTGTCCCATTGTCTGTGTTCTAAAAATACCTCAATACGCAAGTTCATGTTGCATGTAAGTATTTGTAAAACTTTTAAAGCAGAAATACTGATCAGTAGAATAAATCCATGTATATTTATGCCTAGGTGGTGAAGTTGAATTATGACACTTATTTGACATACCGGTAGATGTGGTGTAAGATTCTGTAAATGCTCTTGTAAGATTTCCTTATCAACACTATACTATGTAAACACTATATTTTGCTTTGAATTCCCATCAGAACTAATACTAGCCATTAATATTAATCAATGAATGTTTATTTCATTCGGTATTTGTACTGGCCTTATTATTATCTCATATACCATAGCCATTATTGATTAACAACTATTAGATAATATAACAATGTGTGATTTATAACTAATATTTCCATGTTAGAAATCTCATAAATACAATTAATAGTAAAATTATTATACTAGTCAGTAACTAACGTTAGTATCATACTATAATACTAACATCATATTAGTATCATACTATAATACTAACATCATATTATGACATCAGCAAGCCATGGCTGTAGTTCATAGTTCAACATTATTCGTGGTTATTTCAATGGCTGCTGTTTGAGAACCAAAGATAATTTTAATCATTCCGAAAAGAAGTTTTAACAAATGGTATCGGTATCTTTGACATTTGAGGACCATCAAAGTATCGCACAAATCGTAAACTATTCTGCTTGTGGGTTAAACAATATTTGGAAGTTTAAAGTACATTTATTGTCCACTTCTTTTAATATTCTTTATTTGAGTCAGACACCTCTGGTAACATGGTTGGCCACAAACCTATCGCACCTGGGTTCATCTTTCGCTTTGCCTCATTACCTTCGGAGGTTGCTTAGCCTACCTTGTCCACAAAAGTGGCTGTAAAACAGCACCATTTTCATTGTTTGCATTTCTTTAATCGTGTCTGCTTTGTTTTGTCTGTTATATACATAATTTTGTATAGCTGGGTTTGGCAACATATTAGTTATAGATAAATATGAAAAGAATACTAATTATGATAATGTTAATTTGTTGATGATGATGATGATGGCAATAATACTAATGTGTATTATTTAAAATGTCATTATTCATCTACAGAACAGCCCAGGTATGTCATAGATGGTATCAAGTATCCTATCACCCGTCACTATGGTCTGAGGTAGATCTCTCTATAGGATGGATCACTCGGGATCTGTCCGGATTAGAGATCCTCTGCAAGACACGACTTTATAGAACCGTCTTCCTCGACTTAACAGCGTGGTTTGGCATGACAGATCAACATCTACAGGTAAAAAATGGTGTTTGTCTAAAGGGGTAGTCCACCTTCATTTAAAATTTTGAGGAATAATATAGCTATACTCACAAATATCATAAATAATATCAAAATGCGTAAACAATCAGCCACATATTAAATAATCCAGTTCAAAGTGCTGATTAATCGACTTTAAATGGCCTGTGGTCACCGCCTGTTTGAAGCTAGACAGAGATCGGAAGCTTCTGAATGCTGATGTCACTTGCAAACAAGTGTGAGCAAAGAATTATTCCAGAACTAAACGGCATTATCTTGTCAAAATTACGTCATGGATGATATACAACCATATCAGTTTGAGCCAGAACGGGCCTGACAAGAGGATGATGATTCAAAATGGCTCAGAAATTAACACTCAATAGAAACTATAATCCACATCAGTTTAAAGAGTGCCGATGTGATGTCAGAGCATTTCAGTTTGCTCCTTCCCGCCTTTGAATCTGGCTTCCGGTGCAGCAGTAATGGTGACCCTCCAGTAATTTGGATTATTTACCTATATCTATGATATCAGGTATATTTTGTGATTATTATTGCGGAAAGTTTGGTTACTGTTCTAAGCATTACATATTTTAAAAATATTTTTAGAGGGTGGACTGTCCCTTTAAACACCAACATACAGATTACTATATCCACATGATTAGAAAATGTACTGTACTACAAGTCTTCAGGTCAAAGTTCAATTTTAACAAGTTACCCGCATTTGTTAACTATTTTGTTACGGATTCACCTCTCAACCACATGTTTGAGATGAGACCAGCATGGAGCTAAATAAACCACTTACTTACTCATTCACTCACTCACTCACTAACTAATTCAGCTAGATTGAAGGGACTAATGAGTCAGCATGTCTTAAGTTAATATGACCAAACCAAATAAGGAAATGCAACATGATAAAATACTTAAATCAACAGATTAACATGGCGTAATAAAACAAAAAGAAAACATCAACAACATCTGTATTATGAGATTTAGTACATCTGTGGATAACATCTGTCAGCTTTTTGGGATCTGTTACTGCTGTGTGGCAAATCATCACAACTAGTATTCTTTGCATACCATAGCTGTCGACATTTTTTCGACTAAATCCTGATAAACTACACTATACAAGAATATAACAAAGAGATTTCGTCTTTGTCAGTTAAGATTAGAAATCCTAATGATGTTACTAAAACAATTAGTCAAACTAATCAGAGAGATAGTGTTGCATTCTATTTATAATAGAATTTTTCCGTAGTCCTTAAGATTAATAGGAAATATTTATTTTGTATTATTGTTGTAAATAACTAGGGTTTACTGTAATTTGTACATTAGGTGATCTGTTTGTTGATATCTCCATTAGCAGCTCTATCAGAACTGAGAGTGATTTTTTAATCCGGGATGTATCATGTGCACAAAAGTGGCTCTAAAACATCAGTTTATCATCGTCATCATCATCTCAAGGGCCTACAATGCGGTGTCTGATTGACATTGGAAGTGACTCACGGCTTCTAACAAAACCACTGTTATTGTTATTTTCTCCTCTGACTATTGTTTGAATCTTTATGATGATTATTTCATCAGAAAATATCAGACTCGGCAGGACGGAATTGTATTACGTTTAAACAAAATGATTCCAGACTACCTGCATCTGAGCGCGCCCACATTTACATTCCGAACAGTACCTGTCCATCTCCTGCAGCATCATACCTGCCTGGCAGCTGTTGATCAAACTCCATGGGTGCAGGTACCCTTGATCCATGAGTGTGTGTGTGGGCCAGTCCCATGCTAATCTTTACTGCACATGCATGCATACATGGATCCACATGTAGAGATGTATCATTGTATGTAAACAGTGGGGCATGATCATGTATTAAACAGACGATAGAGAACGTACTGTGACAATAACAAGATATAATTATTGTGACAATACTAGCTCACACCTGACCACCATTTTGTTTACAGTGTATACTCAATTACTGTAAGCATTTACGTAGTTTGAAGTTGGCTCACTGCTCCAAACTGACCACGGAAGGTATGATGTGCTTGATCCATAATAGGTTGGAACTGAACGAGTTAGATATTTCCTTCACATCTGTAAGTATTTGGTTATATTAACAGCTCTCATTCTCTCTTGGAAAGTTTAAATACAAAATACTCTTTATTAATAAATATTATTATTTATTAACGTTATTATTATGAAATATTATATGTATTTTTCAATGTATTTTATTTCTTTGCTTTCGGTGCAACATCCGCATTTAAATATACATAATATTTTGATGTTTTTCATTCTGGTAAGTTTTTGTTTACCATATTATACAAAATGTGTTGGTGTTATAGCCTGCCATCAGTAGCCACAGATGTCTCCAGAGACTTGTGCCATATCTTGGTAATACCTTGAAGAAGCTCCATCTGTCTAATGTATGTGTTGATAACCACTTTGATGGCATCTTACATCAGATAACAGTAAGTGATGATGCTGTGTGGTAAACATGTTACGTTGAATTCAGTTCTCTCTCTCTCTCTGTGTGTGTGGGTGCCTTTTTGTTCTAACTGGTAGCGCATTGGATCACAGATCACTACCACCTGAGTTCTAATCTCGGTGTGGGCATATCTGAAGGTTGTTTCATCTTTGACCTTTGGAGGTCATTCGACCCATTTAGCCTTCTGTGTGCACAAACGTGGCTGTGAAACATCAATCATCATCACTATCACGTGTGTGCATGTTGTAACATCTGTGCTTAGGTTTCAATTTATTTATCTATTGTAAATAGCTAACACGATGTTAAACTGTCTGTCTGTGCCATTAACTGAACCAACGACATTCATATTTCCAGGTACACTGTAGACATTTAACATATTTAGACCTGACCCAGCTCAGTTACAGTTTTGTCGAACTTTCCATTATCATGTTGGACATCGAAGCCTTCCAATATGGCTGCCCAAATCTCGAAGTGCTGCTGATGGAGAAAAGCTTCTTCAAGGCCAAACCAGCATTGGAAGAGGTCAAGGTGAGATTAACTGAATCAGGTCAAGGGTGAAGCTGACATTTCAAGGTTCAGTCAAAGAATTGTCTTTGCGGTAAACTATACAATCCGTGTAATACAGAGACATCAAGGACAGTCGTTTGGTAATTCTAAAATATGACGGGTAAGAGTCAAACATCACGTATTTGTATTACGGTACTTGTTGTGTGACTAGATATACATTTAAATTACCATATATACTTATGTATATATCCTTCCTAAAAAGAATCCTAATTTTCCACTCCATCTTTTCATTTGTCGATGAACTTTCCGTTGTACCCGGACTATGAGTTTGCCCAACCTCTGTACTAGGTGCACCACTGAGCTCGATTCTTTTCGAGGATATTGGCTTAATAGAAGTTTTCTAATTATCATTATGTATAAGCTGAGGAAATAATCTTAAATTTGATCAAACATAAAGGTTTATGTAATTTATTGATGAACAAACCCAACTGCTATAGTTGATAATGGAAGAAATATACATTTAAGACTATTTGCACACTGTTATATTTTTTTTCATGGAACTATATCATATGTCATGTTTCATATATAACCAAGGGTGCCTCCATGGTCTAGCGGTAACGTGCTGGACCACAGATCACTACCACCCTTGTTCGAATCTCGGCGTGGGCATATCTGAAGTTTGTTTCATCTCTGACTTCGCTTCAATTCCTATCATCCTATGGAGGTTGCTCGGCCCATTTAGCCTACCATGTGCACAAAAGTGGCTGTAAAACATCAATCATCATCATCATATATAACCAAAGTCCCTGTTAACCATTCACAAGTAAACTCATCATAATGTATGGACAATGCATACTAACATCCAAAGTCATATGATAGGAAAATGTAAGGCAGCAAAATTAATCCTTTTGTGGAGTTCAGTAATATGTCTGATGGGGTTTCTATTAAATATAAGCCGAGGCTTATTTACAGGTACATAATGCTTCAGGTACAAATATATTACACATGGTCACATGATCAGTATATCATAGGAAATTTATTTGAATCAACGAGCATTTCTTCACTGACAGTTGTTTCTGTGATAAATGACAGATTGCCAATTAACTCATAATCATACACAGGTTTGATGCAAGTGTCCATATATATGCATATATATATATATATATATATATATATATATATATATATTTATATATACAATATATATATATATATATATATATATATATGTTTCAACAGATTGGATAACTAATACTGTGACCATTCCAGTCAAAAGGGAGTTATGTTATACCAGTGACACATATTATATTTCTGTTTCTTGTTCACAAATAAATTTGAATAATTTTATAGCAAGTGATGATTTTAGTAACACATATTATTTGTTTGATTTGAAAGTTGTTGAAATATAAGTTTATTTCAATTCCTGATTTCAGCATTTCATAATATCATATCAGTGTTATTCATAACATCAAATATTGTTTAGCAGTGCAGGGTTTCATAGAATCAATCATAGCCCAGACTTCAACCCTCAGAAATTGAATCATTTACTTTTTACAACATTTGTCAACCAAACTGAAAACCACTAACATTTAGAATGAACACTTGTAGAATAGAGCTAATATTTATGCATACTGTAGAAGGACAAATTATTTATGTAGAAAATATCAGCATACCGATGATGCAGCGATTAAAGCTCGGTTCTTCAAAACTCCAGGATGTGGGTTAAAATCTGGCTCACACCCATGTTTATGGGATTTGTCTTCCTAGCTAGTCATATTTCAGATATATGTCCCGACGATACTTGACCAGTACCAAGGCTAAACAACTCAACTGGGTTAAATTGCATGCAAGGCCCTATTTGCTAGATGATGATGATTGATGTTTTATGGTCACTTTTGTGCACATAGTAGGCTAAATGGGATGAGTAACCTCCAAAGGTAATGAAGCGAAGTCAAAGATGAAACAACCTTCAGATATGCCCACACTGAGATTGGAACACGGGTGGTAGTGATCTGTGGTCCAACACGCTACTGCTAGACCCAATTATCATCATTTTCCATCATTTTAAAACTATTTAGAGCACACTTTTGCATTTAAGATAATAAGATTGATTTAATGGAACCTTTAATAATCAGAAGTTGACTGTACATTCTTACAGTAGTCATTCGTTAGTGTATGTCTGTATTCTTTGATTCACGATCTCTATTGGTGCTGTTAATATTTTTAATCAGTCTGTAAATATTTTAATGTTATTTCTCCTGTTGGCATTCATTGTTGGTGTTCTTGCCATCGTGCCGGAGGCAGAACTTCTTAGCAAATTTGCCATTACTTCTGTCCCATTATCTACAGTGATATTTGAGTGAACTGTCGTGTGTCCAGACCTGAACGATGAACTGCTGTGAAGTCTTATTCAACACTACCAGCTGATCATATAGATTAAATGGCCATATGAACATTTGCCACAAACCTCCAAGTGTGGGTTCAAATTTGGCCCACAACTGTGCTTGTGAGATTTATTTCCCTATGGAGTTGCCCTTCAACATATTATCAGAGTTTGAATAATTGAAGTTTGTTATATCAATATATCTATGTATATGGATTGTAAATGTTCTTTGTTTTATACACTGATGTGCTTTGAGAGAGAAATGATTAATTGCTGTTCAAACTCGGGTACATTTAAAATGTTGTAACAGTATGGAAATATTTGGAGAGAAATGATTAATTGCTGTTCAAACTCGGGTACATTTAAAATGTTGTTACGGTTTGGAAATATTTAGAGAGAAATGATTAATTGCTGTTCAGACTTTCGTACATTTAAAATGTTGTAACGGTATGCAAATATTTAAAAGTGAAATTGAAAACTCATTAGTCCCATGCCAGATTCGAATGTCATTGGCTTAGCTTTGTTGTTCGGATTTGGCGAGGGACCTGAATATTTCTCATTGACTGTTTTGTAATCCATGTAGCCTCTGAGCTGGCAACCCTTTTCAAAATTTAAATCAGTTTTTGTTTGGATCTTGGTGAATGTAGTCGAAAAGTGAATTGTTGTAAAATTGACTTGTGATGTTATTGAAAATGAAATGTGAATATCATAAATGGATCATTGGTATTCATTAACAATGATCGTGAATAAACGGATCATGATTTATCGAGTCTCAATCACTGATGTGTGTTTAGACGGAAGCATGAACTTTAAATGGAGCCCTGGTATATAAAATAACGATACAGCAAAGCAGACGCTCAGGGCTCGTGAAGAGCCCACCCCAAAACCCTCATAATATGCTCCACGTGTAATCATTGGCTATTTAGTGATATAACTATCTGTAAGCAAATTTGGGGGAAGATCAGAAGAATGATACATATATGAATTAATGTCAACAGTGATGCAATATTTTTGCAAATAATTCTACATGTGAAATGGTCATATTAATTAGACAATTATTTAGACCCTATCATTTTGTTAAATAATTGGGTTTATTAGTTATGTTTCATTATTAAATAGTCTCTTAATTAAATATTTACCCGTTATATACATTATATATTAAATGAAGTATTTATTATTACAGGTGTTTTCTCCGGGATTCCCCAAATTAAATACATTCAGTGCACCAGAAAATGTTACTGATGAATTTTTGCAAAGGTCTGTAAATCTTACTGAGATGTCAGTTTTACTTTGTGTGCACATTTGTGTGTGCATGTGTGCACACTTTTGAGCCTGACATTGCACTCTGAATGTATCTTTTTCCCTTTTTTACGAAGAATACTGAAGTCATCATTTGATCTTGAGAGTCTGAAGATGAACTTCAAACATTCACAAGATGCCCATTGTCAGAGGTTGTCCATTGTGTCTTTGAAGCGGCTAGTCATACATGGAGCCAGACCTCAGCAGATATATGTTTATGTGAGTCTCTCTCTCTCTCTCTCTCTCTCTCTCTCTCTCTCTCTTCTCTTAGCAAATAAGCCATATTCTGGAATTTTTTTCACCTCCTTTTTTATAGTTGGTAAACTAATTGGGCTATAAAGTTAGATGTGATTTATTTGTTTTGATATTCATCTATTTATAACGGTATGACAGTCAGTTGTGTAATAATGATAATATATCCATTTATGACAGTAAAATAGTGTAACATGAATGATTTATTAAAATTCTTACATATTATCTGTCATTCTTCATTTGAAAATTGTGCAAAATACCTTTTCTGTTTTTCATCTTGGAACATAACACAAATACTAAGAGATATCCAGTTTCATTAAATCATGCAGACATTGACCAATCACAAACTAATCTATTTATTCTACCTTTTTATTGGTTTATTCAGCTGCACCTTCACATGCAAACATTCAAAATCCCTAAAGACACCAGCATTACAAATGGCTGCATCTTCCATTACCTCTGATGGGTCAGCAAAAAATCTAGGGGCAATTTTTGACAAATGTATGAACATGTCACATCAGTATGCCGAGCTGCCTACTACCATCTTAAGAACATCCACTGTTTAAATTTGTAACTGTAGTCCATGCCTTTGTTACATCTCGTATAAACTATTGTAACTCCCTGTTATATGGCATATCTGATTATAACATTAATTGCCTTGAGTGAATTCAGAATAGTGCAGCTCGCATTGTAACAAATACTCAAAAATATGATCATATCACCCCAATTCTTCAAAAACTACATTGGCTACCTCAGCCTACCTGTTAGACAGCGTATCCATTTCAATATTTTATTAATAACTTATAAATCTATTAATGGTACAGCACCAGAATACCTGTGTGAACTGGTGTCCATTAGAAAGTCATCCCAAAAACTCATCCTGTCAGATACTATTGCAGGTGCCTGTGTTTTAGGTCAAGTCATATGGCTATTGTGCATTTAGTATTGTAGTATTGCAGGCCACACTTTGTAGAATAGGTTGCTGGCAGATACTAGAAATGCTTTGTCTCATGAAAATTTTAAATCTGTTCTAAAAACACACCTGTTCAAGGTCACTTTCACAGATAAATAATTATTTTCTTTTAAATCACTTACAGGGTTTTTCTAGACATATTATTTGGGGTATGATTATGTTGCATATATTTGTACAGCGCCTTTGAATGGCTCCTGCTAGTAAGGGCGCTTTATTAAATATACATTATTATTACTGTTATTAATTGTACATGTACTGCTCTACCAATAATCACTAGTATAAAAATCAGAAAAAAGATAAAAAAGATTTTGTGAATAAAATATAAAGTCAGCTGAATTTTAAAATCATTCATTTTAGATGGTTAACACAATTAGCCAAATATTACTTTTTCATTCACAAATCAGGACAGACTTTCATAAATAGTGAACATGCGAGTGGCTAATGTGAGCCCAGATATAAATATACATATACATAAATCTAAACGTACATAAAATGATGAACCTAAACATACATAAATCTAAATATACATGAACTCACACCACTTTCCATATCGTTTGATATTCCTTTCAGTGGCACAGTTCCCTTGTCTATTTGGAACTCTCCTGGCTCAAGTCACCACTTAGATCCGATGCCATTGACACGTTCATGAAGAGGATATTTGACACCAGAGGTCCTCAGTTCACGGCACTGTCTTCCCTCTTGTTGTGTGGCTGTCCAGTGACGGCTTATGGCATTAGGTAACAATTAGTAAACCAATTTCACAATAATGAATAGCTCACCTTATATTAAGAGACAATTAGAACAACAGAGCCTCAAAATAAACAGAACACTTACTCCCACAACCAACAGTCTTGTGGCGGGGGGATATTGGTATACAGTCTGGCAACAAATTGAAACAACCTGAAAATTGACTGTGATCTCGGTTTTGGAAAACTCATCAACAAACTATTTTCAGTAAGTAGCCCTCACCCCACAGTGAAAAGTAAGGACACGATCTCACCTTGAAGTGATCCTTTCGAAAGATCTCCGTGACCGAGAACGGATCCTGAAACATGATTTTGGTGAATTTTGTATCATACCTTGACTATGAAATTTTTGAACCCCTGTAGTAGGTGCATCACTGAACTCGATTCTTTTCGAGGATATTGGTACTATAGAAAACTACTTTTTGATAAAGCATCCCCCTACATCAGACTGGAAAAGATCATTCGAGTAATGCCCCCCCTCCCCGGGACTGTTGATCTCTCTGTAATTCTATATATTTGATTTTTGGGAAGTGACGCCATCGCAGTGTCACAAGATTGACGCATTCTGTGTGTTTTGAGGTTCGATACATCTATTTGTTATTATTTAAGAGATATTTCACTGATGATGCTACTCCCATTGAACACCGGATGGCAACCAAACATAGTTTACGAGTTGTTATCATTACAGACCAGTGTTTGATTGTTGTCCAAAGTTGAATCAGTTGAATTTGAACTTCTGCGCCAAGTTACCACACGGCTGGAGCCGCGACTATCGCGGCGCTGAACTGATGGTCTTCAAACACGTTGTACTCCGGTGATTGGGACAACCTAGAACGTTATGACTGTGTGTGTTGTTATTAAGAACTTATTCCCCGTGGTGCATGGACACATGATGATTTACATCCATTCGCTCATAGGAATTTCCTTGCAGAACTGGATAACAGCGTTTATGTAAATTTTGCGTAAGGCATTTATCATTGAACATGAAATGTGTAATATTTTCTTCGAATAGAGCCATGGACCTTAGTTCAAAACCATCTGCATACCTTCATCTGGCAGTTCATGAACTAAATGGATGACATACCCATGAATGAGTACACGATTGGATTTAATCCATTATGGCATTGATTCTCTACCCATAATTTGCCAGTAGGAACAACATAGCCACACCTGTTTCTTAAATTTTACATCCTATTTTTTCTTCGGAATTCCCAACAAAACACGGCGACCGATGGCCTCTTATTAGAAGATGGAATAAATTTCAGAAACGTCATGATCAACTACCGCTAGAACTAAGCTATGGGGTTAGTTTATTAGACACCAAGGGAATTGAGAATGTTTGGTCTCTAACTAAAAGTTATCACATGTACATTGTGGTGCCTATTGAAATAAGTAAATATCTCCCTCAGTTATGCAGGAAAATGTTTTCCCGCTTTATTTGCAGGATTTCCATGTTTTTCAGCCAATATTTTCGGCCTGTTTCATGGTTTCACCATCCACTGTATCAGACCAGCATTTTGTAGTGTTGTTATTGTTGTTGTTGTCCATAGCACATGCCTCATTTGTTACCGATTGCTTGACTGAATGTGTGAAACCCTGACGTATCGGCAGAGCCACTGATTTAAAAAAAACACTTGTTCAGTGTTGTTGTTTTTTAAATGGAAATCATTAAACGTTTGTTAAACTAATGCTGTTGGGGGTTGATGTTGATTTGTTTCCGTGTACAAGTTTTTTCGAGTTCGAACCTCGGCGTGGGCATATCTGAAGGGTGTTTCATCTTTGACTTCGCTTCATTACATCTTTGGACGTCGCTCGGCCCATTTAGCCAACCATGTGCACAAATGTAGCCGTAAAACACCAATCATCATAACTGTCAGCTGCTAGCCATTATGCCACGTTGATTGTTCAGGTGGCTGTTTTATGTAAACTGTACACCATTTGCAAATTATGATATAGGCATAAAACAAGTTTTCCCGCCTCGAAGAAAATGATCACCTATCACACTCTGAACATTGACTGATAGGATAAAACAATTATGCGGATTGTTTGATGGATAATTTAATTGATTAAAACGTGGTTTATGGCAAATTTACATATTTAGTGAAACATGTAAATTTTGTATAGGAATGCGTATTTCCTAGACGCACAACGAATGGTGCTGAGGTAATATATATGTGTATGCGCGCGCGTGCGTGTGAGTCGGCTCTCTAAGGGATGACTGATAACTGCCGGTTTATGTAAATAGCCAATTTAATATTGATACACAGAGCCCTATGGTCCAATGATTTATCCAGAAGAAAATCGGAATCATTATAGTTACTAAGAGAACAGCGACACCCTACACATCTTTGAAGAAGTGTGACAATAGTATTGTTCATCTTTGAAGAAGATGCATGTTTGACAGTAGTATGATTCATATGATGACCATCGAAGTTGTTTATAATGACGATCAACAAACTGTCTATTATGAAACGACACTTGGAATAAATTGGCGCTGTATCAGGGGTGTCTCTATCCTATTGAAAACAGATATTTCTCGTGTTGATAACGAGTTATCCGTTTTTCAGTTTATATCGTTTGTGCTGGCCATTTAATTTTCGTTCAGTTTCAGTTCGGTGTGGTTTTTAGTATGCAAATAGGACATACAACGATGACTTGTCAGTAAGTTTCATCTTAATATTGAATAGATATGTATTACTAAAAAAGTATCAACTATTTAGATCATCGGAGAAGTACTCGTATTCAACTTTATGGGTGAAGATGGCGAATTTAGATAGCCAGAAGAAACTATAAACAGGGGATGATATAATGCATTTGTACAAGAATGAAGACGGAGATTCATTCACCTCAAAACGCCCAAACGCTTATAGATCATTACGTCATACTGCTGCTTTGATGGGTTCAAGGAACTGACACGTGGCTGCTTTTGGTGTATCAAGTCAGCCATATTTATAGAGCAAGATAGAAGGCTCATCGGGAAGACTAGGAACTTGAAAAACAAGAACTTGAGTTACTTAATTATAGAGTTGAAAGTCTGTGAACTCAAGAAGAATCATGCTGTAACCAGATTAAAGGAGCAAATATGTTTGAATAAAGCAAGGAACGAGTTATACGGAAGCTATGAGATCGTTAACAATTATGGATAGGCATACTTGTCTCACGGTCTGATAGGGTATGAGATACAGTGAGAATCCGTTGATACGGACATCGTTTGTCCAGCAAATGTATTGTCTGTGACGGAGTTAGCTCAATTATAAATGACTCTTTAATCCAGTAAAAATCGAATTCCGACTCCGGCACTTCATTTCGCCAACAGAATGTGACATTTCAATGTAAAATGACCTTGATAATCCGACAACACAAACATATTGCCAAATATTTCCGCTGGTTCGATCGTGCAAGACAAAGCGACATGTCAGTACTGTTTAATTAACCCGCCCACACGCGATAATTGCTCTATCGTAACCAATTGCAGTCTTCCTTGACCGTACACACCGACACACGATGCTTCCATTGCCTGTAGCTATCTCATAGCCAATCCGAATCATTCATGGTTAATTACAAATGTGTGATAATTCACGGACCCGACATTCACTTTTATTCGACATATTATCATGTGACAAACCTTGTCGGAATAGTGGATTCTTTCTGTAGTACGGAAGAATAGATGTAGGTAGTCCTGTTAACGATACATCTGAGAACATCACCAGAAAAAGAACGGTTCACTGTAATCCGCTCGATGCATCAGTTCTGGATCAACATAATCATTCTTTACTTACAACACACAGGAAGTGTTCGTAGTGGTCGGGATAAGGTACGCGTCTCTATAGGTTCACAGCAAAGTTGAATAGTGAAATATTTGAAGATAAGTTGAATTATCTTGAATAATACATTACTCGTACATGAAGCATGCAGAAAAGGCTTACCTCATGGCATTCAAATAACTGGAAACGATATTTGATCATCAATATGTATTTGTGATGTTTTTTACTAAGATAGCATTTATGTGGGCACCTGTTAAAACAGACAATCAAAGACTGTTTGAGCGATTTTCTAAATTTCTGCGATAGTGTTGAAATTCAGCACATAGTATAGATGTCGTTAGTCGAGTATTCTGAAAGCATGAAACGATTAGTTCGTAAACATTCATTCCATTTGCATCATCGGCGTAGAAATATAGGCCTAGTGCATCATGCCAAATATTAAGATAAATATGCTGTATTCCAGCAGCTAGTGGACTTCATAAAAAATGAAGCTAGGTAATAATCTGACCTAGTTTATGGCTAAGAAATTCAAGTACCCGAGAGGAAGTTGCGGAATAATCGATCAAACAAAAATAGCACAGACTTCTTCAAATGATGAAAGAAGAAAAATTGAAAATCTAACCAACAACAACTTCTAATAGCAGCAGAATAAAGCCACAATATTACGTTACAATAAGCAATATCATACTACTAACTAAATATTAACAAAATACCAGTAAAACCAACATGTGGGTTTAATTGAAGAAAGATCGATTTTCCTTTTAATTTTAAATATGGATATTATGAATTAATGCAAATTAGTAAATTAATGAAAGTGTGATAAATGAAATCCCTACATATTTTCTTTTCCTGCATCCTTTTAAAGACACTGATATTTTGATAAATAGTTCGACCTCCGATCTCTCTGTGTGCTTTCTAGGCAGCATCTTGGGACGCCTCCGCTATCTGGCGGTAGCGTGTTGGACCACAGATCACTACCACCCGTGTTCGAATCTCGGCGTGGGCATATCTGAAGTTTGTTTCATCTCTGACTTCGCTTCAATACCTATCGTCCTATGGAGGTTGCTCGGCCCATTTAACCTACCGTGTGCACAAAAGTGGCCGTAAAACACCAATCATCATCATCATCTAGGCAGCACCTTAAACAAATAAATGTATATATAATTAGAGCACATAATTGTTGGTTAGCGTTTTATCTAGACACTCATCTATAATGTTAAAGGGTAACTAGCAAATTACTTTTTTATATACAAATCAATTTGTTATTTATATATATATATATATATATATATATATTTAAATTAATTCAAATTATTAGCTTTTGGATAGGCAAAGATCAAGGTGACAGTCATTGAGAAGATGGCCACCACCTTGCTTATCACTGGCGACGTATTTCTGCTATCTGAGATGTTTCGTTTCTAGAGTAAGCATCACGTTTTGACCGTATTCAGCATAACATACCATGAAATATGATGAAAATGCTACACTTCTGTCGGCGTAAATTCACTACGATCCTATATTTTATTGGTGGTCAATTAATAACTACAGCATAAAAGCTCTATAATTGATATTTAATTGATTCCACCATTCACAACGTATTATTAACGTTATATTAACGTAACCTAACAATTAAACTAAATTAAACATACTTATTACAGATCCGAGTTATACATTTATATTTATTATTACATTATTATTAAGTTATTATCTACAGAAACCATCAATGTAACGTACCAATTACGTTCACTGTTACCCGGGTTCTACCGCAGGGATCTCACTTTGAGAACGATATAACTGGCATCTTAATGTCTTGGTGAGTTTCGGGCAACAAGGAGTTGCTGCATTCGTGAAGTATATCGAACCTGTGTTCAGTCAAGTTGGTGTATCTAGAGAATATCAAGACAGTCTTCGGTTTTACTGATGGTCAGACAGCCTGTGTTAATGAGGAACCCGTGGGTTTTCGAATGGTTACTCATATCTTTGGTGTTGTATCTTCTCGTAGTTGTTGGGTGTTTGGTTAACAAGAGAAACGGAACTCGAACACCATCAATAATTCACCCGAGCTAGCAATGCTATATTAAGCCGTTTCCATGTAAAAGCAATTACTGTGATGAATGAAGTTTCAGAGATGTGTAATGGACTGGTGATAACAGAGTTGTTCTTCGATCGATGCCTATAAATGCAAGGGGCTAAGAGTTCCAACCTGTGATGATCACTGTAAATGCCAATTATAATGTGTCGAGTTGTCACTCTTAGTATAATGATGATTTGTAAAATAAATGCTTTTTGAAATGTGTGCGAAGTTAGCTCAAAGGTTAGAGCGCGTTGACTCATCGTTTATATGTATATCTCAAGTTACCGGGTTTGAATCTTGGCGGAAACCCTTTTGTTATTTTTGTATTCTTAATGTTTTACATCCTGCTATTTATTGTTATTTTTACCTTTAGCTAATAACGGTTTCCGCCTTCAGTTGAATAAGCAGTTTCAAAAAGTAAACTTCGCAAACTACAGTTGCTATTAATATTTGATTTTATTACTCAAGCTCAAGTCTAGTCATCACACAAATATTCTGTACCTATTGTTATTTAAGGATAAACGTATTGGAATTGTCACCACGGCTTGTTATGTCGTGTTGCTAACCGTAAGGACAGTCTAATAAACGTATTGAGTCTGTAGAATTGTGTGTATAGAATAAGTTACTTTTGAACGAACGAAATCCCTGTAGGAAAAGTATCTTGGCTCCTACAATCACTCCATTCATCTAACCTAAGAGATATTTTGGAACATTCATTCAGACAACTTCGGCTTAAATACATCGGTGAAGCCACACACTCCAATCGGGGGAGTTATGTTATCAATTATAGGTTCGTTATATGATGCAATCGGTTTGAGGTTCACCATTCATACTTCAAGCCAAAATACGGTTAAAGCAACTTTGCCTGAAAAATAAAGTTTGGGATAGTCAACTTCCACAATCCGGGCTGGATGATGATGATTGATGTTTTACGGCCACTGTTGTGCATATGGTTGACTAAATGGGCCGAGCGACTTCCTAAGGTAATGAAGCAAAGTCAAAGATGAAACAACCTTCAGATATGCCTCGCCGAGATTTGAACACGGGTGGTAGTGATCTGTGGTCCAACACGCTACCGCTAGACCACGGAGGCGCCCACAACTCGGGCTGAAGAATACTTCTACAATCGGGCTGCAGAAGTAGTCTGTATCCAACTACACTCCCTTATACATGCCAACGAGAGTGGCTATGGTATTGTCTGTTATATCAGATTCACAAACAGCAGAGGAGAAATGCATTGTCAGTTGTAAATCAGTAATAACCGTATAGCTCCTATCCAAAACAAATGTACCCATACAAGCCGCAACCATATCTGCAAGTTCCACGGATGGCTGGTTACAAGAGGAAGCTTATATCAAGGTGAACTCTGTGATGTTTAAACAGATTGCTTGGCTATGTTACGGTTTATAGTCATTTATAAGTTAAATTAAATAAATTTTCAGCTAATGGGAGCGTACTCATACACGTTAGTTTGTGCTTTAATTAATGATAATATGTGGATTAACAGCCCAACTCCACCGATGTAGGATCTGTGTGCGTCTCTATAGAAGGATTGGTGAGAGCATATTAGTAGATGAAGAAGCCAGAATTGCTTCGCAAGTTGTTCACTGAGTGGGGCCTAGGTGCCAAAACGGTCCATATGCTTCATATACAATACTATGATCCAGAAGTGAAATCTAATCCTCACACTCCTCAACTTGCTCATAGTAAATGTGATATCATCCACTCACCAAGCTGGCTCAGCTTCGTTCTACTTGGTTGAGGATCAAAATCTTTGCCTTCGTTCGGAAACTCATAGATATAGTCAAGAAAAAGATATATAGGATGACCGACGAACAAACAGGAGAAGGTCGTCCTGTCGAAGAAATCACATTTAAATAAAGTAGAAAGATTAATGTTACACGTTGCACGAAAGACGCACTTTCAAGAGTAATTCTAATTATCAGAAGATAGCAAACCCATCGTCAAACAGATTGATTCCTGTGTATCAAATGTAATTATGGGTCCTTATTTCCACAAGACGCACAATAGAACCAATTATCTTATCAGTACTTCTTATTTAAATTATCAGGTGTGATATATCGATTACATGCAAGATACCGCTTGTTGGAAATCAGTATATTCAGTGAGTTTATTTGTAAAGCATCGGCTAAATACTGGAACAATAGGCAAGGCCGTTTTGGACAGGATACCGATGTTGACGCGAAACGATTTGGACAGGTTCGACTCTCTCTCTCTCTCTCTCTCTATTATATATATATATATATATAATATATATATATATATATATATATATATATATTATGGGACATGCCGGTTTAATGTTAAAGTAGTGAACATACAACTATGACATCTCCAGTTTGAATGCACCTCGGCAACTGGTCTATTTTGTTGTCCACTAATTGACTCAGCCATAAGCAAGTCCGCGAAGTTAAACCATTAATAACAATGAGTTTATTGATATTACTAGTCACTCTATCACGTGTATCTGGTTACTCCTACATAAAGTAAGTGATTTTGTGGGTAGAAACGTCGTAATAAGTCTGTGTTTTTACTCGTAGTGCTGGTAGGCTAAAAGTGCTGACGTCACACACATAACCGAACAAAACTGTACCAAAAGACGCACACGGTGATGACATCTGTACCCAACTTCGTCTGGTGGGACTTGCCAAGTGAAAACGAACAGAACCGAATAATAAAAGTGTGTCTGATTGCTGCGGCTCGGGATCTGAATATCCGCGTATTGTAACAACTTCATAACTGACCAACTATAATATCAAATGGGTAAATAAGTCTTCTTTACAGTTTTATAAACAGATTGTATATTTCGTAGTTTCAACTTGCAAGTTTTACAAGGTAAAATTTCCGGCAGAATTTGTTTCCTATTTATTTTATTGAGCTTTTAGTGGGCAAACTATCGCTGTTTTGTATATGAAGTCAAATATTTTGTTTTCTACGTGATGTGATCGTGTAGAATTAACTTTCTGTCAAGAAAGTAACATAACTTTTGAATTTGATGTAGACTTTGATTCAAGGTCAGAATGCTGATTGATTAAAGTTAAATATAGTTTGAACTCTTTCAAGGACAATACACCCGTCAACTAATTTAAAATTGTTATTTTTATGGTATGAGATTAAATGTAGTCATAACATGATAGATGATGATAATGATTGGTGTTTTACGGCCACTTTTTGCGCATGGTAATGAAGCGAAGTCAAAGATGTAACACCCTTCAGATATGCCCAAGCCGAGATTCGAATTCTGGTGTTAGTGATCTGTGACCCAATCCATAAGGCGCCATCACAACCTTGTAGAGAAACATTGCAAAACAAATGGTATATATTTATGGTTGAATCGAAACTTTACAATTATTCTGTTTTGTACGTCAAGCGTTATTCTGTTTTGTACTCTCCACAACCAGTATAAGGTGGAAATTTCATCATTAAAATTTTGAAAATACATATATTAACCTCATATCAAGAAAACATATTTGACAAAGAATATCAATTTCTGACGTCTATCTAAAAAACTGGAGAGTTGTGTCCAACTGAATAAGAAATTAACCATTTGTTAGAAAGAAATTTGAATTTTCATTTCTTGTCGAAATTTATTTGCCCCTCTCTTTGGAGAATAATCAAGTTACGTCCAGAATGGCAAATATATGAGAATCTGCTAGCCAATAACATATTATAGATATACTAAATTGAGTATCACCTCAGCATGTATGCAATTAGTCGTTAATGTCTTGTTAATTATGGCAAGAAAGACATCTGTTCATTAATGATCTATCCACTATTACACCTGAACTTCACACCTTTATCCCAACATGATCTGGTGTAACAGTGGCTTTCGATCTTCGTGAGATTGAGAAGCACCTAAAGAATAGAAATCAACGAGTTAACTCTACCTACACTATATTTAGCTCAAATCGGTGTAGATGATACAATAACTAAATATATATATATATATATATATATATATTGATTTATTGTAGTATATTCTTCACTTAAAACATTGCCACCATAAACATATTAGATATACACTCAAATTAGTCTCAGACAAAACTATAAACACGTTTATTAACATCACTAATATATCTTTTATGCCCCCCCCCCAAAAAAAACAAAACAAAAACAATAACACACATCGAAAGACACCTTTACACATATATGGACCACGTACTATATTTATGTTAGCTTTAGGAAATTCTTTTGAAGTATATAGCAATTCAATTGGATTTTCGTTTTGAGTTCTAGAAATATGTAGTGAGTGACCCGAAGTGAAGTGAATACTGCACGTAATTTAACATAGCGCAGTTGGGTTGATTTTGTGATGCACTTAAAAACGTTATGCATCCGTTCTAATTCAGCGACGTCCTCATTTCTTAGATTTTACGGAATCCAATAAAGTTCATGGAAATAACAACTTGAACATTGAAATGTGTTCAGCAGATATCCGTTGCAATTGTAATAATTTGGCGAAAAGAAAATAATATTTCTTTATGAGTGCGTAGCTGTCTATTTCGATAATTATACATAAACATGTCCTTTATCAAAAATAGTAAGCTAAAGGAATCTAGGCTAAATTTCTATAACCAGATCTTTTAATCCCAAGAACCACCCCTCCCCGTCGAAACAGGACAAATATCACCCAGGAGATACTAGTTCAAAACCACTCTACAGAGGATAGTCATTTATAGAATTTAATCGTTGTCTATTTTATACCAATCTGAAAATGGCTCGATCTTAATTAAGCTCAATGGAATTTGAGTGATTAAATGTTTGTGTTCAAAGATATACAAATTTCTGCAACCTATTTGGTAGTGAACAGGTGTGGTATAGTTCTACTATTGATCTGAAGCCGGTATAACAATTTATTTGTCTAGTAAATGATGATGATGATAATAATAATAATAATAATAATAAATATTCATATTCATTGTACTTAGTTCAGACTACCCCCGAAACAACGAGTTAAAATTCAGAAGTCAGTAAGGTGCGAGTTTGCTAATAAGTGGCGCATGTTCGTCAATTGATCCTGGACATCAGATTGTAATATAAGCAATTAACGATCATTGACGGTGATTAACTCTGAAAAGCCATCTGCTCATTAATATTTTAACTGATCTTATAACACCTGAATGTCACCCTTTTGGCTATCCAAGCTCAGGTGTAACAGTTTGTCAGTGGTTCTCGTCAGAGGAAGACCTGATCAGGAGACAGAAAGCTACAACATAATCGTGAGTGTCCTATGTTTATTTTTGTTCTGTGAACACAACATCAACGCAAGACTGTCACGTGCTGTGGTTGTTGGCAACATTCGGAATGTTATTTTCTGATGCACAAAAACGCATAAGAATTATTTTGTTTTTGTTTTTCGTCAGTTCTTTGGAATATTTGGTGTTACAAGTAATTTATGGCTTGTAGTAAATGGTATGGTTTGAATTGTTATCGATTACGTGCGTCATATCAAAATAATGCATTGCACGTCAATGTCGAAATTTTAAATCTCTTCTAAAAACACACCTGTTTAAGGTCGCTTTCACAGTGAAATAATTAATATCTTTTAAATCTGTTACGGGGTTTTTACGGACATAGTATTTGGGGTATTATTATATTACATATTATTTTTACAGCGCCTTTGAATGGCTCCTGCTAGTAAGGGCGCTTTATTAAATATACATTATTATTATTATTATTATTATTATTTTATTATGAGTGGTTAGAAACTTTAAAGACGCTGACATAAAGTGAGTGCTTTCTAAAATAGAAATGTCAGTCTTTACTGAGTGAATCTGAACCTATAACAATGAGTGAACGAGTAATTGATTTTAGTTTAGCCTCAAGGGAAATTCAAATTCACACAAATACTCCAGCTGACTGGCTCTCCGGAGATATGGGATGATTAAATGAAGCATTTCGCAAACCCAAGCACCACTAATTCTAAGAAGAGTGTCAAAGTGTAACGTATAAATTGCCTTTATGCTTAGCAGGACTATAAGGGCAGGTATAGAGGGTGTGTGTATTTGTATGCATGTTTGCTTGCTTGCATGCAAATGTTCGGCATTTGCCATTTTTGGAGAGGGTCCCGCTTTTAATTCTCGGTATGCCTCAGACAATTCAACTGTGATTGAGCTACCGATAAGGTAAAATGGCCAATTACTGCTTCATAAACATTCAACTAATAACGCATCCTTGTAGGCTAACGACTAGGTAGCTGATAGGCGTTAGTTTTCCACACCTGTTTGTCCCGTGAACTAATAAAACAAGCCGTTGCTCTTGATATCTGATCAATATATGTGTGGTGTACTTTTGACGCCTTTCTTTATTACTAGAATATCACAATTTCAATCCAATGGCAACAAAAATTATGTAGAAAGAAAAGTAATTTAAATAATCATAGGTGATTACAAATTAAGCAAAATATTAATTGAGCACTTCACGACATTGGCAAAGTCTTGTCTATCGAGTGAAATAGTTCTTTGTTTAAGAACAAATGCGTTCGTGGTTTCAAAATGGAACGTTTTTATTCGATGAAACCGAGTCAATGTTTAAATTAAAATGCTAACGATAATTGTAGTTGGAGTTGATAATTGTAGATGATGGCTTAGAAAATAATTGCTTGAGGAACTAGGACGTGGCTAATCTATTTTTGGTCTAAGTGGAAGGAGATAAAGGGTTGTTCCCTTCTATTTTCAAATTTAGCCGAATTGGCGTAGATAGGTGTATAGTTTTATACTACTCGGCCATCGATCGTATCTTCTCGTCTAAGCAAGTTTTTCCGTTCATTTTATTTCTTTCGTTTAACATCAAAGACCCTTCCGGTAGTGCAGTGGTTAGAGCGTTGCGCTGCCAACCTGGCGCCTCTGGGTCGAAATCCGTCCCGAGGCTGAGCGGCTCAGTTCGAGTCGCTAAAAAACGAAAGTGCGCACTGAAATTACACATGGCCAACAAAACGTTCTAAAACGCCAATAAACGCATATGATTGTCACAGGTAATGCTAATTACATTATTTTTCATTGGCAGCCGGATGTAGACGACCCTCGGCTCTGGCATCATGCCACTGAAGTCATCTGATGAAATGGCTAGCGTGACCAACAGGGCAAGTAAGAGAAAAAGTAAGTGGCCAAACTTGTACTACTTTCTCTAATAACGAGATTATGACAGTAGCGTAGGAAACGGTAGTAGCTCAATCGTGAAATGAGCACGAAGGAGCAAGTAGTGGGGTTGGTAGGCTAATGTGATAACAGCGTATTTGAGATTGTGTAGACTAACGCGATAGCCGCGTACGCTAGTCGATGTGATAGACTTACTAGAATGTTATCATCCGAGAGTACAAACACAGTTCTGTCTAAACAGAAATGTAAGATGGTCGGTTGAATTTATAGAACGTTCGTTTAAACATTTTTAAATCTCTGTAGTCTGCTATGGTTCTCCGACCCGGTCATTGCTAATTGGCGTTTATTGATTTATCCCGCCGCCATCTTAGAAAGTACAAAGAAGACCGGAAGGAAACGTCAAATCAGTAAGATGGTATCTAGTATCACCGTACCCGTATTGATCATCGTCGGATTGATCTTCTACAACTTCTTCGAACTAGTCACCAGCACAAAGTCTATTAAGAAGGTGAGGAAAGGATTTTTCGTTCCGAGGATTAGAGAAAATGATTATTGGAAAATACTGTTTGGCGTATTCGGAAGTATTCAATGACGTGATCGAATTCGAAAACAAACTCCACAGTTATATTGTTTTGAAATGTTCCGTATTCAGCTGTTCAATTAGAAAACTGTTCGATTACTATATATCGCCAACAAATTCATTCCCCAATCGAGTAATAATCTATAATGGTCCTCTTTGATATAACCGATGCTATTCACTTCTGCTACAACTGATATAACGAAGTGTCAATGTTTTCCTTGTATTGCTCTGCCAGGATCGTGCCGTTGTGATTCAGAGCGCGGATCTCGGTAAGTTGGTTCACGCCCTGCAACAAGAGAGGGATCAGAGTACGCTCTACCTGAGCAGTCTTGGTCATCAGTCGAAGACTTATCTGAGGAAGGCTTATGACACTACTGACAAGACGATGGGGTCGATTTCTTGGCCACAAAATCTGAATAAGGACAACCAACTTGAATATCACACCAACGACTCTTTCTACCGCCAACTAGAAAAGCACAGACTGAAGCTGGACCACTTGGAGATCACCATCTTCGAGGATATGAACTTCTACAGCCACGACATCCAGATGATGATCGCTTGGTTACACGAGTCGCTCAGTGAGACCAACCATAACAAGAAGTGGAAGTCGCTGGTAGCCTACGAAAATATGGTATCTGCCAAAGAGACGGCCGCCACCGAGAAGACCCTGGGAGGTTATTACTTCTCTAATGGTGCATTTGACGACACGGATCAGTACAGCACGTACATACGGACGGCTAATGTGTTCAAAAAAAGATACTCTACGGCGAGAGTCTATTCCAAGATCGTACCGCCGATTTCGATCTCAAAGAGCGTACAGGGCCAAGATGACTTGGCACAGATCATAGACAAATACAGGGTGATCATAAAGAGTAATAACAAAACTGAGAAGTCACTGACACGAGCCGTTGATTGGTTAGACAACATGTCGCTCTACATCGATCATCTGTTCGAAATCCAGAAGAAGATTGAGATCACAATAATAGATGACCTTACCAACCAAACATTCCAGATGGGATTCAATTTCTTCCTGTATACAATTCTTTTTGTGGTCAGTATTAGATGTAAAAATATTAACTTTTTACAAATGTATAATTATGTTTATTGAACTAATACCAAATATATTTTTTTTAATCATATCGTTGTCACTGAATGTTGATGCGTGTTGTGCTTTGTATTGATCTATATTTGCTCCCTATTGATACTAGATAACGTTCATCACCATTTTCAGGCCGTGATAGTGATCTATATACTCCTGCTGCGTACAATCTGCTCTAACATCAACGAGATTCACGAGTCGACCAAGTCTTTGAACATCAGCAGGAAGGAGCTCGTCATTCAGAAGAAGGCCACTGATGCCTTTCTCTATCATGTCCTGCCTCGACATATCGCCGACCAGTTCAAGGCCAAGAGTGGCGCCAGTCTACACAAGTTCCAATGCGTGACCGTTCTCTTCACCAATATTGTTGGCTTTACTCGCGATGTACGCCTTACCTGTGATCCGAACAGGATGGCCAAGCTTCTCAATGACATCGAAGAGTTCTTCGACGAGAAGATCAGATCCTTTAATGTGTACAAACTGGAGACGATGGGAGAATCACACATGGTTGTTTCTGGTAACAACAATAATAACAACAATAACAACAATTTTACCAAACCCAACTAATTGACCTTTCTTTTTGGTTGTTTAAACTCCGTATACCGATAGTTAGCGAACCATTTACGCTAACATGGAAACTATTCAGTTTATTATACGTTTTATCTAGCCAATATTAATGATTCTATTAATGCCAACATTTCTACCAGGTATCCCAGAACCCATTGATGATCATTCTGCTGAAATGGCCGACTTTGCACTGGACTTAATGAAAGTAACAGCCAATTATCAACTGGAAGACCTACCCACTGGAAAGCTGAACTTACGTATTGGAATCCATTCTGGTATGTAAAAGATATGTTGCGTTACTAATTATTCAATTTTAACATGTCCCATTTCGTCAAAATAATAATAATAATAACAATAATAATAAATAAATAAATAATATGCAATAATAAAAATACGTAATAATAATAATAATAATAATAATAATAATAATAATGAAGTTGAAAATTAACGCTACTTGGAATAACATTTTAATTCATGGAAATGAAAGCTCTGAAAATTATAATAGGACATATTGTTTTTCCGACCTCGAAAGGTTATTTGCTACTAGATATTAAACATAGTAGCAAATAATTTATACTGAATCCCTAAAGTTACTTTATGGTCATATATATATAAATATATATATATATATTTATATACTTTGTTGTATTAAAGGAGCTGTTGTGGCTGGATTAGCATGTCTTTCTAGACCAAGATATGCTGTCTTCGGCTTAACTGTTGAAATTGCTGCGCATCTCGAAGAGAACGGACTCCGTAAGTAAATGTGTGTGTATATATATATATATATATATATATATATATAGAGAGAGAGAGAGAGAGAGAGAGAGAGAGACTAGTCAAAACCTTCATTTATTATACAGCTGCTTCTTGGTACAAGGATTCACGACATTACTGTCTTAATATAATGTTCTTTAATATTACAGCCGGAATGATTCATGTCAGTTCAGACTCTCATTCCTTGTTGTCAAAGGGAGGACGATATAAGTTTGATGTCAGACATAACTCTTCAACATCCGTATGTATCCGTCAGTAAATCAAGGATGACATTACATTTACGACATAATAGATAACTCAGGAAGACATAATAATCATCAGAAAAGAGTTGTCCTTTTTTTCTTCTTTTGATAGAATTCTTCATATTCTTCATCGTCATTAATATCTTCTCTTTTTAGAAGTCGACCAACCCACAGAAGTCTTACTTCCTTACTAGCAAGGTTGACATTGAGAGCGAATATACCGACAGTTGTACCATGTCTCCGCTGAATGATCCTCATGGATTAGGAAGCATTCGTTACCAGAGTTCCCCGTGTCACAGTATCCACTCAAGACATCCGGAGCACAGCTTCGACGGGTCTCAGTTATCCGACACCCTTCAGGTGCCGACTCGTGTTTCTCAGGGTGGACTCCGTATATTGGTCAACGAATACGATGGCTAATTCGGAAGAATTAGGACTAGGTGGCGCTTTGGTGGAAAACAAGATGATATTCCTGTTGTTGTTTTTTAGTTGTATGTACACATCATAAAAGAAAACTATTTTGTGCAAGTGTTTCCTTTCATGCGAGATTTCAACAGTTAGTGTTGCCGTATTGTTATTTTCGGCACCTATAGATTAGAATTGATATATATTTAACACAATCTTATTTTAATATGGAATCACTAGGAGCTTGCCTTCCGTTTAAAATTGTAATTAACGAATCCAAACGACGCAAATAATTAATATATTGAAATACACGCTTAGTATTCAGATCAATTTAGCCAAAGCCCCAGCCAGCATTCAGCATCACTTCGCATAACATTATATTAATTTTCAAGAAGTCGATTATTTGATATATAAATGTTGTCTTCTAAAATAATATCAAAAAGATTCACAACGGCATGTCATCTAACATTGATCTATGGTGAATTGACGATCCCGGTTCGCACCTTAGGATCCACCAACATAAGCAGAGATCTATCATTAGCTCTAACAAATTATGTTAATAAATATCTTCGGTTAATAAGATAATAATTGTCTTTGTATTGACTAGATGTCCACATCTTCATTAATGGCTATGTTTAACTGTGTCAAATACGTTACAATGATTGCTATATTTCTGTGAATGTTGATACATCTACAAGATTAAGAAAATAACCTAGAAAATAAATAATCTAGAAACAGTATCCGTTTAATGTTGCAATAGGATTGGACGCGATAATAAAGCTGTTACAATCTATATGGAAACTTCGTTTATTTAGGCGCGAGAAAGACATAGATTTGCGAAGCCAAGTTATTGAAATGGAAACTGTTGGTCAAAGGAATAATCGTAATGAAATGTCTTCATAATTTTATTTGGTGTCATTGCGACCTGGATACAATATTTCGAAATATTACATTACAGCATATAAGTGAGTGGTGAATGAGTGGGTGGCACAGTGACATACCTGGCCATAGGTGACTCAATATGGAAATAATTGTCCAGCTTTGTTTTCCGAAACTGCGAATGACACGTAGGGATTACAATAGCTATTCATTCAACAATTTTCTATATCAGTGTAACCTAATTACTCACAATATAGGGATAAACTCTGTCCGGAGCTTAAAGGTTCAGTTCACCCTCAGATAATATCTCTTAAACGTGTAATGCTTAGAACAGTAACCAAAAATTCGACAATAATAATCACGAAATATACCTGATATCATAGATATACGGAAATAATCGAAATTAATGGAGGGTCACCATTACGCCTGTACCGGATGCCAGATTCGAAGGCCGAAAGGAGAAATGTTAAATGCTCTGACGTCACCTAGGCCAGGAGTACACAGAGTTCACATAGACACCTGTCAGTGTTCCCGGTTCTCTTCGCACTTCCTTCGATGATAGCGCTTTTATTGAAAGCATCTTCATCTTGTAATGGTACTTCTGGTTCAAACTGATATAGTTGTGTGTCATTCGTGGCATAATTTTAACAAGATAATTACGTTTTGTTCTGGAATGATTCCTGGCTAACACTTGTTTACATGCTTTTCTACGGGCTCTACAGACTTCCAGTCAAACTGTTGGGTTCAAGTGACGTCAGCATTCAAGAGCTTCCGTTCTTTGTCTAGCTTCAAAATGGCGACGCCCACTGGCCATTAATCAGCACTTTGAACTAGATTATTTAATGTGTGAGTGATCGTTTTCACATTTTGACATAATTTATTATATTTGAGAATATAGCTGTATTACTCCTAAAAATTAATTATTAAACCAAGGTGGACTGTTCCTTCAATTCCCACGGTGATGTCTGCTGGAGTATCAAACGCCCCCCATGATTATAAATTCATCAAACAGCATTGTATAAATTAATAGGTCGTTTCACCACACCACATAAGAGGATAACAGTACAGATTATACATTATACGCAGCAACGTTGATAGACTAAACTATGTTGTAATAACGATATAACTTTCTTACATTGGTGGAGTAAGGAATCTGAATAAAAAGAGTTCTGATATCTGGTCCGGACAGTGTGCATTTCAGAATAAAAATATAGTGGCACTGGCTCAGAACATCAACATCTAAACATCCTTTGAAACCTATGCCTCCATACATCTATACATAAATACAACTACACATATTTCAATCGAAATATAAAATATTCTACACCTCCACGCACACACACATACACACACACGCGCATACACACACACACACACACACACGCACACATATATATATATTGTGTGTGTGTGTGTGTGTGTGTGTGTGTATAGACCTATACATGTGTCTAGGCTGCTGATGATCCTGTGGGAACCAGCTAGTCTGCTTTTCGTACGTCACAAATATGTACACCCATGGCGAAGAGGCTACATGCAGGCTACGTACAGAAAGCGGAAGCACGTACAGAAAGTATTGTTTGACGCCATAGCTCACAGTAAACAATATATGCGTGTGGTCCAATGGTGAATTAGCAAATACACAAGAAAACAACTTTGACACCACTGTGAAAATTCAGCATTAATTTAGTGTGCTTCAAAAGAAACGTGTACATAAGACCATTTCGACAATCTAGATACTGATCTCAGCTTCAACCTGCTTTCGAATAACCAAACAAATCCTACTTATATCAACCGTATCGACGTACGTGAAATAGGTAGCGAGCGCGTCGCAAGCTTTTCTCAAATAAGAGTGAAAAGTTAACCCTTTTTGAGGCTCTCAGTGCGTCAACCAACATAGCAGTTTATTGAACACAGATGGAAGCAGCGAGGCGACTTATCTAAAACAAAACAAGGTAGCAATACTGCACAAGGAATTATTACTGGATTAGAACGAAATATCGCCTCAATCATGTATACCCCGTACCTCATGTCATTATTGAGCGAGAGAGCAATAATTCTTTAACCACGGACTGTGTACTTGGAAATTTAGTAATAATGCTTTTAATAATCTGTTGACTTTCCAGATAAATAAGATAGACTGAATTTTCGTTTGAGTGATTTCTTGCACTTTTATATGGTCTATCTAGACAACGACTTGTAAATGAGGTTATTTCCACATTCTTCCAGACAGTCTCATGCTTAATATAATACCGTGAGTGTGTTAAAATCGGTAGGCTATTTTTCAAGTAAGATAAATCTACGTAAAATGTCACAATTGTACGACTTTAAACATAATAATATATATATTTATAAAAAAAAACAATAACACTAGAATTGTAACCTTTAATAAATAACCAAAAATGCAGCTAATCAAACTCATTGTTCCATGGGTTTCTAAGTGAATCTGAGCCACAATATGCACATGGTGGTTGAGGGTTAAAACTGACCAGTTATAGTCTAGTGAGCATGTCTCCACCTACTAGTGAGCTCAGGTGGTGTAGTGGTAAGCGGCTTGCACTTTATGCTAAAGGATGGATTTGTCTTAGCCGCCACCCACCAATCACAGGTTCGATTACATATACTTATAAATATTGAAATATTGTGGAGATCGGTTACTTGCCTCGGGACCACATGATTATAAATTCATCTGTTTCTCGAAGCGTAAATGCAGTGAAAAACATTCAAAGCAGATAAGGCCTAATGCAAGTGTTTTGTTTACTGTCCAAATAACACCATCTAATAACACAGATGTACATGTAGAAAATGTAACTATTGGTCTTATCAATTGTCAGACAATCTGACGAGGTACCTGATAATGCTAAAGACGTGTTTCAGAGCAGATAATTGCAGGCGATCGAACCACAGTTGAAAGTCCAGCATTCCAGCATATGCATTCAGACATAAATGTAGGGGATTCGCCATCATCCTCGTGATTCCACTTTCAGGTCAACTAGGGAATAAGTGTTCGTATAGCCACTATCTACTTATTACATCCACATAAGAAAAATAGTTTAAAAGTTGCAGATTTCTATACAAAATTCGGAATTTGTTGAATCAGATTTCCAACAGTGACCATCTATTGATGTTAGGTTATCTCAATATATATATATATATATATATATATATATATATATATATATATATATATATATATATATATATTTTATGATTATCGATATGGGATAGAAAACAACTAGTTGACATTCACAGTTCAGCCAACCTCAGGCAGTATGCGCAAGAACGCACACACAGACGTTGTCATACATTAGATTTTCCATTGCCCATGAAGATGATGCCGATCCTAAAAGGTCGAGAGTTCGAGGATCCGGAGCTGCAATGCTTTCATGTGGTGACTGGTTCACTCAGCCAGAAATGAGTATCTGACAGGTGGTGCTGGCTATGTGTCTGAGTGGCAGCATGCGTTGTATGGTCACCTGGTAGCTGAGTCAGGCGATAATAAATAAATGTCACGTTTTATTATTATTATTATTATTATTATTATTATTATTATTATTATTATTATTATTATTATTATTATTATTATTATTACTCTACGATCGGAAGGGAGGGGTACAGTAGAAGACTAGCCACCGTGTCAGCTTGCACAACGACAAGTGGGCTTCGGGTGAAGTGGGTGCCCATAGACATTAGACAATATGTTTAGAATGTTAATGACCTTTTAATAGCATGGAAATATAATAGAAGTTCTATTACATTTTGGATTCTAGTACCACAAATGCACACTATTTACACAAATGCATAGACATATTATTACTATACTTATGCAACTAGAACTTACCTTGAGTTATTATTAAAGTAAGAAAATTAAAATGTTCGAGGATACTTATTATTTAAAAATGCAAATAGAGCCATTTTCTTTTTTCGTTTAAAAAAGCGATGTTTACAAAAGATACAAATTGAAATAGAAATGATTGAAGTCCTAAATTGGTAGTTTGAGATGTTAGTAGCTGAGTTTAGTGACTGATTGGACTTCTCGACATATTGTTCCGCACTTCAGGATCCAATCAATACGTAGTTAGAGTCCTAAAACTTGGATTTGCGAGGAAGAGCTAAATGTGAAGTAGTCGAGAAACAAAATTGGTTTCAAAAGATGTGAAAATTTGGGAACAATTTGGAGCTATTGACTTTCAAAACGATAGCAGGTGATGAATAAATTAATATGTATTCGTATGTCCTAGGCCCCTTCAGCTTTTTCTCACTAGAAGCGAGAATATATAAAATAGGTTACAGAGTTAGCTACTTTCCATACAGATTTTATGAGTGAGTCGGACTTTATTTTGAATATGTGCTAATATAATAAACCCCATTTTTTCAGGTATTAAAATTCATCAGTTTTAAAGATTCAACCTTCTTTCTTTCGGATAATTCCTAGACCACCCTACGCTTTTCTAAAACGAAACTTACGTATAACATATTATGCTATTGAATCAGAAATATTTCACTTAGTAAAATGTCTGAAACTTCATGGTATATAATTCAATTTAAAATTAATATTTTAAGAACAGATGCACACGGGCTTATGGTCCCATATGGTCCCATAGGAAATAACGATGATCTCTCGATATTTTAAATATTAATCATAAATATACTATAACACTAAACTTAAATTGCTTAAAATCTCCGACTACTGGAATTTTACAATGTCAATCACGAGTAAGAAATATACTTTTTTTTTAATGAATTTCCATTTCAGCCAATTGATGATGTGTTATTTGATGATCTTTTGTACGAGGGGAAATTATGAATGACTCAGCCCCAAACAAATGTTTAAGATATAACAAAGAACATAGGTGCTTATGTTGTTCATACTGATTAGCCCTGTGGCAACACATTGCTCAACAATATATCAGTGTGGTTAATGATGGCACCTTACATAATGTTTTGCAGCATCACTGATTAAAAGGAAAGAAGAAGTATTGATGCAGAGAAGTATCGTCATGAGGATTATAGAGGATTAGGAAGCCAAACACTTCCTTTTCAGGGTCACAGAAATCAATCGACCTACACTGTCGATGATGCTGTTCTGAATCATGGCAATGTCTTTAGCTACAGTGGAACTGGAGACAACATATGAAACCAATATGGCAGATCAGATTTCTGCAGTGCAAAGGAAGTCTAGACAAAAAATCAAACGATTAGAACAACAAGGAAATGTTTATAGTAAAGGCTGTGGTGGACTTCGTACATACCCAAGTAAAAACATTTCAACATGTTAATCCAACTTTTGAACAATATGATATGAGACAGAATTAGTTCTGACGTTTCTTAAATAAAAAATTATTCTATTCAGGTTGATTTAATACAAGATCATTCATCGATCGATCAGTTTAGGATTATGATTCCGTGTGTGCTTAAAGTTATTATCTGCGAGTGACTACTTTCAGTTGTGCCGCGTGATGAAAGTATCGGAGAATGATATGTTGATCGATTGACTGAAACATTAAAGCATCTTCAAATTGACCCACAACATTTGATCTAATAGAACATATGGCGCTGCAAGCTACCATGGTCAGTATAATGGTTTACATAATACAATTACTAGCGTGGCTGATCAACGTGTTCATATATGGTGCTATGGCTATGTCTTGAAATTGGTGATTGCTGAAACAACGAAAAGTTTTGTGCTTGCAGTTTTTTTAGTTTGTTTTCTTCGATTTGCTCAACAATTTATGAACTTTTGTAAAATTATCATATAAGAGAATGGCTGCATGAATAAATGTAATTGGAAAACACCTAGAACAAGAAAAATGAAACGATTAAAGCTAATTGGTGAGACCGATGGTCAGAACTATCCAATGTAGCAACATCTATATTTGGAACTTTTGATATGTGTCGCTCCAGTACCTTTTATATATGTATTGACATGCTAATGAATGATATAAGATTCAGACACGTTTGATGTACAATCAAAACACTAACAAAATGTTTTATTTCAAAGTCTTCTAAAGTTTGAAACCATATTGACAGCATTTATGTACTTGCATATATATTAAACTAAAGCCAAGTGACGTAAATGTGTTTACTGTAAGGGGTTTGATAGATTCAGCTACAACAAAGTTGCAGGAACACACCAGAATATTTGATAACGTTAATAGCAAGGATTTGAAAATTGTAAATAAATGCAATGACATTCACAGAAAATGAATATGGATGAAATTGAAACATTGGAAATTAATGCTTTATAAACAGCATTGCCAGTCAAGAAGCAGTGAAAGATGGATGGATGGATGGATGAATATTGTTTAACGACGCATCGGCACAATTTAGGCCATTCAGTGTCCTAGAACAGAAGCAGTGAAAGAAGAAAAGAATGGCAGTTGAGCTTATTGATGATGATGGAAAATGTGTTTAACCAAATAATGGATCACGTTGTCCGGTCACTAGAATAGCGCTTCGTATAGTATAGGCAATTGTATAGAAAATGTATCCTGCTTGGACCCAGAAAAAAACTATTGCAGAAAAGATTCTTGAAGATGAAGTATTGGAAGGTATTACTAAGCTGTTTTCACAAATCAACAAACAGGTAATACGGTAATTATTTCCTTTTCCTTCGAAATTTGATATATTAAATCCATTGCTTCATGATGGTGGGAATATGGATTCCAGTTATAATAATTGTAAAATTTGCAGCACATGCCCATCGTGTGTAGTGGCTTCATGACAAGGCATATATGATAACCTTTATGAACTTTATAAAGTCATCTGCAAACTTTCAGATACTCATGGCCAGTGTTAGAGGACGAGCGCCTCCGTGGTCTAGTTGGTAGCGTGTTGGACCACATATCACTATCACCTAAATTCAAATCTCGTCGTGGGCATATCTGAAGGATGTTTCATCTTCCACTTCGCTTCATTACAACTGTATATTTCATATGACGACAGGGACCTGTCTAGCATAAATAAAGCTGTGAAGTCCTTAGAGTGTTAGTTTGATGATATCACGATTTGGATGTTGAGAAATTGGCTGAAAATGAGTGACAGTAAATCAAAAGTGATGATCTTTGCTACTCCTCGTGTCAAACTGCCTGCTCTTAGTACTGCAGTAGGTGCCGAATCTCATCAACCAAACCTGCTGGACAAGTTATAAATCTTGGCGCGACTTTGGATATGCACCTAACTATGGCAGCTCATATAAAGCGAGTGTGCCAAGTTTCGTATTTTCAGCTGAAGGCCATTCGAACTGTTTAAAATGTTTTGTCACCTGAGGCCCCTGAGAGACTGCTCGTCTAGATTATTGTAATTCCATCTTGGTCGGAATTCCATATGCTGCTGTTCAAAGGCTTCAACTATTCCAACATTCAGCAGCCCGGCTTGTGACAACGACAGGCCGATACGAACATATTACCCCTATACTTACTGCCCTGCATTGGATTCCAGTGAGATATAGGAAAGATTTTAGGATCATCATCATTCTGACTTATAAAGCCTTCCATGAACTGATGTCATCGAAGAGATATATCCGTAGCAATGCCTTATCTGCGAAATGGCATGAAATCCGCCACTGACCGATCAAATGTTTAAAGATAATTTGAATGTGTTTTCAGAGTTTGTAATTTACACTTAAAACATAGCCAACGCCATATATTACCCAAGAATAGATTAATTGATCACAGCCTTAGTTATACATCGCCGAGGCTCAATCAGCCAAACAAACAGCCCAATCACAACCTTCATTTATTGTGTGACTCCACCCACTAAATAAGTTTGATTCTTTCTATTAATTCACAGGTATTGCGGATGATTTTATTTATTTATTGCAATTATGAATCATATTTTGTGTATAAAAGACCATATGTATAATGCTGACGAAACCGCGCTCTTCTACATAATTCTACACCACGGCATCAGCCCCCAGGCAGCGTGGAATCCAAGCAATACTCCACTGAGTTCCAAGCCACATTAACTTTGATAGCAACGACCGAGCCGATAAACTAGCAAACGAAGCCACGAGTCTAGACGTCACCGAATATGCTGAACATACCCCAGGCACATTCAACCATCTTGTTGATAGATTCATCTCTAATCCACTTGAATAAATCTATACAGACTACACATCAGCATCAAAGGATTGGTACCAGAACCTCACTGTGGTTGGACATAATCTCCTCAACAACAGATTGGCCGACACCCAACTCAGAAGACGTTTCTGGACTTACACAAGAAACTTCACCGGCCCGTCACCCGCAACACTATATGCCGGCACTGTCAACAAGTATACGACCCGGTCCATTATCTGCTCAACTGTCCAGCCTACTCGAAGCACCGAAGAACACTAAAAGGTCACCTCTACCCGGAAGATTGCAAACTTCCAGACAATCACCTAGCAGCATTGATTATAAGAAAATCAACATTCCTACCTGACATCATAACCCCACTTCTCCAAAATATACACCTATAAATACCAACAGCAACTTTAAGGACAGATCAGATCCCCTTTATAGACTAGTAGGTAAGAGCCTGGAACTTTCGTACTGTGCGGGAGGCCGGAGCTTCGAATCCCGACCACGACTTTATAGTAGGAGGAGTTTTTCATCCAACCAGGCAACTGGCAAGGTTTTCTCCTCCGAACATGTCGTCTATTGTAAACTGAGGTAGCTAAACCTCTATAAACAGCTGTCATTTCGCCCATCATCATTATAACATAAATCAACACCAGGTGGCTGTTCCCAATAAGCGATAGCTGGGGGTCTCTACCCCAAACTTCAACAAGACAAGCGCTCTACTACAAGATGCTAATAGACAAGACACCAGCTCTCAAGACTGATAACTAGCACGAAGGTTTCAGACAAAGCAACGACCGTGCTACTCTTCTCCTGTGTACAAACCAGACGGGAAATCACAAACTGGTATCGTTATAAAAGCAGATATACCAACAAATACATTTTCAAGGATGCTTATTTGTGTACATGCATCTATGAACGAAAATTGATTGGTCCATCTGAAAAACAAGACAAGACAAGAGACAAGACAATTTATTAAAACAATTCCGGTCACATATAATACATCACTTAATAGAACATTACTAGTAACAGGGGGAATTGAGGGACTGGTGAAGCTGGTCACAACTGATTAAAGTTGAAATAAAGAAAACACGACCAGTGTGTGGAAAACATTGCAGACTCACACATACATGTATACTATTAATGTTGCAGTTAATCTGTATAATCAAGTAGTATGTATATTACCTGAAATTTTCATGTATTCTTTATTAAATCTCAGTTAGCAATAGACGTATTACCTGAAAAGTTATTACCCGTTTTTTAAATAATGTTCGTTTGGTGTCATTTTGCATAATGTCCGTTTGCTTCAAATTTGAGGTAAACTGTAACAATAAAAACTACATATTGTATATTCCACATACAAAAGATTAGCTTGACGAGTGAGACGAATTTTCTGGATTTCATGATTATATTTGAACGTATTTACAGACGAATGAGGCAGTCTATTATTGGCGAAATCGTACATTAATAACGAGGATTGGTGTCATACAAGTCTTTAAGCTTTAAAATATTGGATTGCTTAAACAGAGGTTCAGCATGACTATTATATTTTGCTTTATTTATTGTATGAATTGCACGTTTTTGTAGTTATTCTCTTTTATTTAGGACTGATTGTCTTGCTTTTCTCCAAGCTAAAATGTGTAAGGTGTGGTTCATTGAGTGCAAAATACGGTGTCCGTAGGCTTTCAACTGGTAAAATATGTTTAACCTGTTTGTTGGAGAACAAGGCAGGAGTTATTTTGCTGTTCATGTGGTTTAAATGGTATTTCCATGTCAGTGTCAATTCAGGTGTAAGAACGGAATGATCATTAATGAAAATAGTGACTTTCTAGCAATAATAAACAATATATTAATGACTAATTTGCTACATGCGGAGGGGATATTCAATTTAATTTAAGGATAATAATTATGTTATTGGATAGCAAACTCTTATAAATTTGCCATTCCAGACGTGACTTGATTATTTTCCAAACAAAGGAGAAAATAAATTATTCATCCATTTAGAGGATCACTCAGTTAATGTTAAGTACCTATTAGCAAGGATGTGTATTTAACAAAACCTGACTCAGCAATTTTGATATTACCCTATTGTGTATTCTTTCAGTGTATTTTGATACTTATCAACTTCAAAATATATGCCAGTAAAGAGGATTGTGTGTGGCTATACTTTGATAAGATTAAAGTTGTAGGGAAAGTAATATGTTGGGCAATGTGTAAGAAATGTGGCAAAGAAATGCAGTGCTAGAATGAAGAAATCTGATTCTTTAAAATCATGCCTTTTTCTAACCCTTGTGTCTGATTGCTTGGTAACTGGTCCTCATACCTATATTATTCTCAATGGAAAATATACTAATGGTTTGGATTGAGTTGACTAATTTATTTATGATTAGTTAAGGGCCAATGACAAGATTTTTTTAACATTCAGTTTTATTTGATCTAAATTATTTTAACATTCAGTTTTATTTGATCTAAATTATTTATTTTTTAAATCATTAAATTGGTATAAATGTGTTTTGTCTAACGTTGATAGATCAGTAGTATGACCTCTCACATTATAACATAGGTATTTTATATCCTACTGTTGCACATAAATATGATATACTCTGTATGCTAAGGACATTTTATTCCATTTTCAACATTATATTTAGATAATCTTTTTAAACGTCCTTTAATTAATACAGACTTATTGAGTTGCAGTTTGATTTTATTATTATTATTATTATTATTATTATTATTATTATTATTATTATTATTATTATTATTATTATTATTATCATAGTTATTATTAATATTATTATTATTATTATCTTATATTTTTTATAAATATTATTATCATTATCATTATCATCGTCATCATCATTATTATTCCTACTATCTATAAATGCCATAATTCTGTCGCAAATTTTCTTCTCAAAAACTAAAGAAGTTGTTCAATTCTTCCTTTTCTCAAGATTTAAAAAGGGGAATAACTTGTTCCTAATTAATTGTTTATAATACAATGAGAATCTGTTAATATGGACATCGTTTATCTGCCAAATCTACCTTCCGATAAACTATTGTCTGTGACGAATTTAGCTCCATTATAAATGACTCATTAATCCAGAAAACTCGCGTTCCACGTTCAGACTCCGACACTTCATTTCGCCAACAGAATGTGACATTTCAATGTAAAATGACCTTGATAATCCGACAACAAGAAAATGTTGTCAAATATTTCTGCTGGTTCAGTCATACAAGACACACCGACATGTTGCCAGTAATGGTTAATTAACCGATCCACCCGCGATAATTGCTGCATCATAACCAATTACAAGCATCCTTGACCATATATACCGACACACGATGCTTCCCTTGCCTCTGGCTATCTCATGGCTAGTCATAACCATTCACGAGCTCGACATTCCGACATTCACTTTTATCCGATATATTATCATGTGACAAACCTTGTCGGAATAATGGATTCTCTCTGTATATTTTAATGGATATATGATGCTAACATGGAACGTTTCATTATTTTTGTTGGAATTTCATCAACCGGTTCAAGAAACATATTGTCAGTCTGGTATATTTTTAGATAGTCTGTAAACTGTTGGGTTAAATTAGGAACATTTTCACTCATAGTTCGCCTACGTTGGCATAAAATGTGTTAAATGATTCAGTTATTTGAAATGTATCACTTCCATTTCACCATCAATGATGAATGTTTGAGGTAAATTTGATTTATCATTGGTCATATTAATTGTGGATCATAATATTTTCCATGTGTTTTAATAGTGTGTTTATTTGCTTCCGGCTGCCTTTTCAATAATGTATTTTCACATTCCATTTAAGTTTATTGTAATGGTTTAAATAGATTTTATATTCCTGATTGTTGATAACAGAGGGATCACTTAGTTTCTTTTTAAGTAACCTAGATTTATTTTTAATGAGACTAGAAGTCTTTCGGACATCCGTGGTTCGCGTTTGGTATACTTTCTATTAATTTTAACATCTATAAATGGAAATGCTAAATTAAAAGCTGACAAATATCTTTCAATTAAATTCTTATATGCATACTCCTGGCAATTATAATCATATAGATAACTAAAATCTGTTAGTAAAAGTAATTGGTGAATCTTAAAGTAGTATTCTCTGGAAAACAAATCTTTCAGTTTTATATTTATTCTTGAATGTTCGTGAGAATGTTTCTCAATATAAAATAGTCCAAAGTGATCAGCCACATCATTAATTATAATTCCATTTGAGCACTCTGGCAAAGTAATATTTGTGTAGATATGATCTAATAATGTAGCAATAAATGTGATAATTCTGGTAGCCTTTGTAATTTGAGGAGGAAAACCCAAGGATAAATGTTTATATTGAGATCCCCAAGCAATTAACATTATATGTTTAACGATTGATTATTTCCAGGAAGTCAATTAAAGTTGAAGTGAAAATATCAACAATCGGCTCTTGGCTTTCTGTTAGGTCTATATATATGACTCCAATAATTTAATTTAATTTACCGTTAGTTTAATATTGTGTTTCGATAAACATCAACTCAAATAGATGTGGTATGAAAACACTAGGTCTTCACAAATTTTATAATCAATATTGTCTTTTACAAATAAACCTACTCCACCACCTTCTTGACATCCCTTTTTGTATTAAAACATCATGATATCATGGTAGATGTATATAACCGTCATTAGTATTTATAAATACTTCACTAATTCCATGGTAAATTTCTGAAACCATCCAAGTTTGAGTTTAAGCTACGGCAATGTATATGGAAATAAGTTGAAACATATCAGATAACTTCTTTTAAAATTCACCTGGTTCATAATAAACACAGTCTGTATTACTTCAATTATAAGTTGACTCAAAGTCATCCTCACCATCCCCTATTGCCTGGTACAATAACGTTAAGTATAACTCATTTTACCCCTGATCACGTACATAGTGAATTCAACCACAATCCATAAGGATCATCCCTCCCAATCTAGGTCATGCAATCAACCAATTCCCCATCAGATAACATCACAATAACCGTAACATCTTTAAAATAAATATCTTTGATTGATAACGTGGATATATATATATAAGATAAATAATGCATTAGTCATGGCATAATATTAAAGATATGATACTATAAATAATGTTTGGTATTGGTCGTTTTTCGGATGGTTCTTTTTATCTTGGTTTTGAATCATCTTTTCGTTGGGTATGTTGTGTTGGAGAAAGGTTCATTTTGGAAGCGTCTTTTGACTACAACATCTGCGTTAACTATGATCTCCATTCTCATGTACTTCTCAAGCTCTTTTTTTTTCTTCATAGCCTTTACCTGTTTGTCGTCAGGTTTTTCTCTGATAAAGATATTTCCGTTATATGTCCGTGAGGCTGTTATGGACTTCGATTTCACAAGGTCTCTGACTTTATTGAAGAGCTCAGTTAGTTTTTGTCAGGCTGTAGCTGGTGTACTCTTTTTTCCTTCTGTTTTGAGATTCTTTTTCTCATTAAACACTTTTTGTTGATATCATTGATGGCTAAGTTTATCAACATTGTTGTTCTATCTGGACTGATGCTATGTGCACTGGCGATTTATGTTATTTCCAAATGAATATTCATCACCACATCGAAAACAAATCAAAAAGTAATATTTTAACTTTCCTCATCCACTTAACACCTGTAATTATTGCTTTGTCACTAACTGAATCTTGATCTTTCTGGTCTAACCAGTCTTCTAGAGATCTTATTCTCTTGTCTTGCTCTACAATTTTTTGTTTGTCGTCTCTTTCAATTATGTGAGCATGGGCTCCATCATTGCACTAAATAGATTTGCCGTGTCCTTGTGTGACGGTGCATTTTGGAAAGGTTTTCTAAATTCATCTTTATTTCATTCGCACATGTTTTTTTTTTCCGGGAGTATGTAGTATTTCTTTTCCGTTTCCGTTATGATGTAAAGTAGTTACTTTTGCTAACACAATGGATTGATATCCTTCATCCGACACTTCCTGTTTGGAGTGGAATATACAGAGTTGGTCTTCCGTGAGCCAATCAGATTCATATATGTAATGTTTCCTTTTTTTAAATTCTAACGGGTCAGGTGATAACTTACTGCGAGTTCTTTTTCTTGTCACACTGCCCAATTCTCTTGGAGATTGCATGCGTGCACTACTTTTTGCCATTGTTCCTGGCGTAGTTGCACGCAGTGAGTGATGCGGTGTTTGTTTATATTCTACACATATATCACAAAATGTCTTTATTTCCGTTTCTCCATTTAAATATCCGAACGAAACTTGATGACGGTATTACTTAGTCATTTATCGTTTTGACGCTTAATTGTTTATTGTCAGAGTAGCTTTTTTCTGTCAAAATAACAATTTACACGCTGTTGCAACTGACGTTCATCAACTGATAGGTTAGGCATGCTATCATCAAGACACTCATACTCATAATAATACTCATCAGCTACAGATTTCTAGGCCCTGAGCCTTTATCAGGTCCGGGCCTATGGTAGACTGGTTTTGCAAAATTGTCATTTCGCTATACTTGAAACAGTGACAATGGTTATCGTGGCGTGCTTTAAAGGCATTCATTGATGGGGCTTCCTCAACTGAGTTTGGTAAACTATTCAAGGAGATGGTTATACGACCTGAGAAGATGTTTTTCCTTTCAGCTACTGGTTTCTCTTTCCTTCGTAGGTTTATATTTGTGGCCTCTGGGGTTTGTAGTGTCCCGCTTAATGTATTTTGCCGGCACTTTGTATTGTCTTTTTACATTTCTATCAAATCTCTACGGCCTCTCCTGTAGCATAGGCTGCTACGTGCAGTTTGGCTAACCTCTCGGGATATCAGATGTCTTACAAAGATGGTATAATTTTGGGGGCTCGGCGTTGAATTATTTCTAATACAATAGCATTTTTTTCTTAACACCGGGCTCCATGATTTTGCAAATAACAGAAGAGAGACTTACTGGTCTATATTTTTGGCGAGTTTCTGACTTCCTTTTTAAAAATATTGACTATATATGGCTCATCTTCCAGTCTTTAGGCAGTATTCTAGTGCCCATGGATTGGAAAGATCATCGTGTATTTCCTTAAAATCCATGAACGGAAAATTCTCTTTCCAAACTAATATTGCCGTGTCTGTACACAACCCATATTTCACAATGATTCTATAAACTACTATAAATATTAATATACCGTCTGTAACACACAAAAACACGATATTAGTGTTTATATCATACTAGTTCACGATGAAACAAAACCAATTCTACAATGAAAAAAGCAATGGCAGCGCTTCTCATATGGCTATGCTTCACCTACTACAAGAGAGAGTGCTGTGGCGCACTGGGATCGACTTAAAGAGAAATAATCGCGGTTTTGTTTAAAAACCTCAATTTAGAAGGGAATGAAAACAAAATTCAAATGTCCCAGGCCCGTTGGTTCCAGTTCAGTATTTTGCTCTTTAAATTTGGAAAGTATTTGAATGTGGAGTTCCATTCAGATGATTTATTTATTGTCACGGATCGATCTTAGTATGCCATAATTCTACAGATAAGTGGTGACTCGTAAGAGGAACGGAATTATCTCGGATGATAAGAACTGAAACAAAACGGTACTCTCTATCTCACATTCATCCACATACTCACCCCCTCAGTCAGTCAATCATTCGCTGATTCACTCACCCTGAGTCTGAGTGTCTCACCGATTGCCCCGAGAAGGTTGAAAGGTGGTCTAGATAGATAACGACATTTATTTCAATTTAAGGCGTTTATCAAACAGTTAAAAATTGGCATTATAAGCTACACAAGAAAGAAGTTACTTTAGTTATAGCTATAACATTTACATCACGAACATCATTCTTAACAGCACGCAATATATTTGTCCTATTTATGAGAAGAAGAAAAAAAGGGTATATCGTTCAATTAGTTCTATTTTCCTGTTGTACACTATATCTCTTAAACAGACATTAGCAAATAATAAAACATACAATTGGAGCTCTCTATGATACATTTACTGTCAATATAACATAGGCGCATAGAATACGAGACAAGAAGATATTATTCTCGGCTAAGATTTGATGGAAATTAAAGAACATCGTTACTGGAAGGCAGATACGCTTTATAATGATATAACTTATGATACCGATGTTGGCACTCAATATTCAATCAATCTTCCTATGTACATAACCTCTCTGAATCCACGGCTTCCAGTCATCTGAGAACAGGTTTTCGAGCCAGTTAATTTGATCGATTTTGTCATCCTTGGTGGAAGTAATGTGATAGCGCTGGGACGCTCTGGTTGGGGACATATACGCGAATTTGTATTTGTAGTGCATTGGACATTTCCCTGTAAGTACAAAAAAAAAACTTTATGGAACGTGTGTTGCGTTATTTTGTATTGAGTTTTGGTACCGACGTATCCCGTTGTGTATCTGGATATGTATCTGTACAAATGTATTTTGTTGTTTTTAATATATATATATATATATATATATATATATTGGAGGATTTTACGACTTCATATGCAAGAGTGTTATGCGAGCTTTGTGTGTTTCTTTGTTTATACAAATATAAATATGTAAGAGTCAGTAATTAGTATTACCGTTGTTATGGTTTTGTCACTAAATTCAAAGAAAAACTCTTCGTATTGATCCTGTACTGCACATCTATGCAAAACCTTCATCTGTTTTACTACTGCCCAGCGAGGAAATGTTACCTGCAAAAATAGTTATTTAGAGGCTTTCTGTGTTCCTCTATTTTCTAAGAATTCTATCAAGTAATCTACCTTTTTGTCAGTACATTACTTTGATCCATGCTCCATTCATCTCTCCAGCAGATGCCCATTCTTTTCCAATTCCAGCCACCAGGATTCCGTCAATAGCAGCTTCACATGGATATCCAGAGTAATAGCTGCTTGTATCACAATAAACATCCGGCTGGATACAGAGATTCATGTCCTTAGCTAAAACGAAAATAAATGTTTTCGACAACAATTAATTAAATATTTTCCACTTCTCACTTTGAATGTTAATGCTATTAATAAATATTGATGTTGTAGGCACGAGTTATAATCGCATAATATTTAAAGCGTTACGTTTCCCACAAATAATTAAAGTTGATTTGAGTACTAGACTAGATGATTAACCCGTTAAGTGACAGTAGTTGAATATTAAAAAAATAATAAGGGTTAATATGTTAAATTCCGAGTTCAAGTTTAAGGAAAATATTAATAGTCTTCTTAAAAAAAAATCTGTCCTCTTATTTCTAGCATTAAGAGATCCGCGCGAGGCCTTAACACATATCCAATATCTAGATAATTAAGTGTTGTTTACTGAACTTAGAAAGAGTTTAATTTAAATTCACTTGCAATTGACTACGACTGTGTTTGATTGTCGTCACGGTTATATTTCAAGTCATTTGCCACACGTGCGAGTACTAGAAGTTTTGAGTATCTTGTTTCTTAATTAATATTGAAAATTGTTAATAACTAAAGGTATATAATGTTCTCGTCTGGGTTTATTTGCCTGGTTTAACCAAACCGGCCAGTGTTGTTTACACTTTTCTTTGATACGGATACATATGAATACATTCTTTAATCAACTAACATAGTTCCAGATCATGGTAATTAATATGAATTGAATAGATCAGCTCCCATTTGTCCTCTCGTATTGTCTTGAAATAGGAAATTATCGTTTTGAAATATTCTATAATTTTGTTGCCATAGTTTCATCTATCTTATGTACACTGGTGGCTTATCTATACAACGATTTCAAATGACAGATTTAGTTTCTTGAAATTGTTACTTTAAAATTGATATACCATCACTTATTATCCAGAACGCTTTTGGTGGATAAAATTGTATTTTGCATCTGATTGAGTTGAAGGTACTTCTTTGAGTGGATTTTAGACATTTCTGAAAATGAAATACTTTCAGCGAGCATGATCACCTCTGTCAAATAATTCGAACAAAAACATAGAAAAGGGGAACACTTTTTGTTTCCTTATACATTTGAATCACCGAATAATTGGAGACTTAAAATAGATCAAGGGGTCATCATCATTCTCCTTATTATTATTATTATTATTATTATTATTATTATTATTATTATTATTATTCGTCCTCGTCAGCACAACCGTAAAGGTCATCATTGACTTCATCACCACTACCATAAGTATCAGCATTATCATCACCTAACTATTTTAAAAATAAATCTAATACGAAAGAGGTAAACATTACCAGAGGTCGGTTCTCGTTCGATCTCGACTATAGCAACATGACCGGCTGCTAGTGGAATCGAACCTTCTGATGTCCCGTACAAGTAACATTGGTTGCCTTCTTCGTATACGACACATTTACAATCTTTGTTCCTGGAACAATTTAGCAGACAAAGTTCCACTGTTGAGGTATCAGTCAATACGCCAATGATTGACTGATTATCCGGGCGTTTAACCGTATACTTATAATGAATTCTTTGACCAACTAAGTTATTTAAATTGAAAACAATTAGTAGATACACCACGGAAATTATATACACCGACGTCATTATTGCCGCATATAAATTCCAACAAATGATTTCGTCAAACCATTCCTCTGGCCCAGATATGACATGAATATCGACTATAGGTTAACAATTCGCTGAAATATTGATCATATTACAGCACTACAATGGGAACACTGAATATGCCTTTTGCCGTGTTCCTTTTCAGCTGGATTTGGTGAGATGATATTTCTGAAACAATAACAGCATGTACAGATCTCTATTTACAAGTGCAGACATGCACATGCACAAATACAACACACACACACACACACAAACACACACACAAACGTAAACTCACAGATTCGCATACGGACATTCAGACATCTACACGCAGAAAAAGAGACGCCCATTCGGAAAAACACTCGCGCACATTCATACACACGGGACAAGGCGCCCTTCCCCCCCCTCTCTCTCTCTCTATTATATACACTCAAACACACACAAACTTTCACTCACACACAAACACACATACACACACATACATATATACACACACACATACATACTCACAAACACAGACTTTTCTTGCTGAGACATGTGTAATGTCTCATCAGTCCCTAAGTCGCCAAGCAAAAACAAAAAGCGAATCACCTACAGCCGTGGAGTTTGGGATTAGAACACCCAAGTCAGATCACGGCTGTAGTGAGAATGTTTTTATAATCAGGTAATATGTAATATACATATTACCTTATTATACAGATTAACTATAACAGATATAAATATCATGTCTGAAAATAAGTCTGTTTTCTCCATCAAACATAATGTGTATATTAGATATGCAGCAATTGTCCAGATATGACAAAAGAGGTTAGTTCCATAAATACACGATAATTATTGTATGATGCACCTGTAAATGACATCACAATACGGAAATCTATATCTTCCTTAAGGTACCGACTGATAGACGGGATAACCTTTATTATAAGGATTGATAATGTATATCGCGAAGATGACCTCACAAAAGCTGTGTATGATGACGTTTGGGGCAAAGGTATGATGTGACTTCTGTACCATTATTCTGATTTTATTATGTTATTGCAACACATTCACCTTACGACAAGCCTTCAGTTTGTTAGGTCTAATTATCATGCGTTGTATGCTCCCTTGTGAGTTGAGATGTGAGCTGGATTGGAATAGGTCAGTTATAATAATACTGTAAAGCGCCTTAGAGCATCTATACAGCTGAATAAAGTGTTATATAAATGTCATATATTATTAATATTATTCTCTCAAACCTTTTAAGGTACGAGATCAATGAAATGCCATCTGACTCGTTGCTATTGAGTTGAGTCATGTTGTATCGCTGATACTAGCATTGATCTGAATTTATTCTGATTCATATATTATTCATACTGTATACTGTTTAAATTTCTATTTTAAGCTTAATTATTTGGACGAATTCTTGGCTGTAGAGTCCGGCACAAAGCCTGGTTTTCTTTCAAAAATAGTTACTTGTTTAAATTTAGATGATCCTCTTCTGAATTATTGTATACATTTTGTATTTGTTGATAGTACATATCCCAACATATCACAACTGCAGTACATTAGCACCTGCCCTTTTAAGTGACTATTGGTCTATTTAAAGGATAGGTTAAACACACTAACAAATTAGTTAAAGAACACAACAAACTAATTTCGAAATTACAAGGCTCACATTGGTCACGTCAAGCCCTATTGGTTCCTGGATAAGAAGTTGTAGCTAATTTTACATCGACGTGGAAATGTAATTCGCATATACCAATAAGACTAAAACAAAATACTACCTAATCAGTGAAATATAATCTACAATATAAATTAAAATGTGAGTTCATTTCCGAATGGTAACATATAATATATAACAATATTAGTCGGATTGCTGCTGATTCTCTTGGTTAACGATGACCCATCTGCGTTGTCTTCTCGCGGGCTGTCGGTGACACTATCTCATTTTGCCTAAGCACAAGATGTTACGATTTCTACGAAGACAATTTGTCGGCATTCGCACAAAGTATGAGGGAGGTGAATCAGTCTGCCTACATGATCGGCGTGCCACTAGTATTGGTATCTTGTAGCTACGCGGAATAACCTGGCTGAAGAATACACAGTCGTCAGGCGCAATGATATTGGTTGTACGTTTTCTTCTTTTGTCACTTGGTGTTCTCCTGTCTATTCCGCAGCTGTTTCGATTCAACCCGATGAAGTTCGAGTATTGATGGTACCATAGGAATCTTGGTATGCAACTGCCTTCCCATTAGTAAAACTGATTGCGAATGTCCACATTGAAGAGGTGTAGCATGGTAAGATAGCAGGGCATTGTATGGAACCGCTAACTCACGCAGTAAATTCTTAACCGTCTGCACTGCTCGTTCCGCCATCTCGTTACTTTGTCAGTACCGAGGGTTGTTGGTAACGTGTGTGAATCCCTGATTTTCTGCGAATTTCACAAACTCTTGAGCTTCCTGCTATGGACTATTATCCGAAACAACTGTATCCGGGATCCCATGCCTCCCGAGGATTGACTTCAAATGGTTGATGACATCTGAAGAAGGGACACTGTTGAGTTTGGCAAGTTCCTCATAACTCGAGTAGTAATCCACAGGTAGTAGAGAAGTACCCCGCCTCTATATGAACACGTCAATAGCAACCTTTTGCCATGGTCGTAGCCTTGAACGTAGCCCATTAAAATATAGCATTGAGGCGTCCCTCAGCATGTTTTTGACTACATCATTGTCCCTCAATTCGTCTATCAAACCGAACCCTGTCATTATATCATCTGCCACTTCTCCAATTGCATAATTCAATGCATTTACTTTCGTGATTTTCTCCTTTTCGTCCTTTTCGTCCAACGCAGATGTGAGCCAGAACCTTGCAAATCTGCAAATCCATTTCAGCCATTTAGCGGGTCTTTTAATTGAGAACGATTCTGGCCGGGCGACTTGAAATAATTGGGTCGTGTCGGGTTTTTTTACATTTCACTCACTTTTGTCTTTTACACAATTACACCGTTTGGTTTACTTTTAGTGATCAGACACAGCTTTTCTACAGATGTCAGACACCGTGTTGCTTTGTAGGGTTTGGTGTGAACATAACCTACTGCAACATCAGATAGGTTTGGCTAGAGTAGACATTTAATCCCCTCTCCTCGTGTAAACGATAATAACAGTTTATCCCTTCTAGTTCCTAGATAGAGGTAGTGGCGAGACGATAATGCTATATGGATGGTTGGCCCAACTGTCTTTATGTTCGCGTTTAAAAGTGCACGCAGAAGACGTCTCTCTTCCTGATTACAACCGTCCATCTCTCGGTGATTATATGTTAATACCAATCGAACAAATACACAGCACAGGTTCTGATTTACAGGACTGAATTAATAGATTTAAACGAGAAACCTTTTGGGTTGATAGCCTGGGATCATTAGAAGCAACATGGTTAAACAAAAACATTCGGAAAATATATTAGAATCGGTCGAAAAGAGTGACACTGTAGCTCTAGTAATGCCGTTTTCTAGAACAGGCAATATGGCTTCGGGAATAATAAATAAACATTTTAAAATACTTCAACCTAAAGGTTATTTAAAACACTACCAATAAAGTATCATCACTCATTACGCTAAACATAAAAGCCTCTCGGGTCATGTAGTGTCAAGTAGGTTTAATAAATATCTTAAAATAAATAGAATGTCTCCTGAAACTCTGTAGAGATTTCTCGCAAACACAGCTTCAGTAAGAGATCAATCGCCCAAAACACAAAACATCTCAACCCACTTTTACTGTGTTTGTAAAGCAATGACGTTTCGAAATATCAATTGTCAGATGTGAAGCTACGACTAATTCATTTGAATTATATTTAAGTTTATTTTCTTATTATACAAATGTATTAATTCAATTCAATCGTCTTGTTTCTAAACACCGGGTTACGTAAGTTTACAAGTAGAACGAAGAGACTAAATATCGCGCCTCCTTTATTTAAAAAGATCTAAAAGCTTAAGTGAATGGCTTTCTAGTGAAAATTGTGTATATAAACCTGGAGCAACGTGATGAAGACTTGAATGGGTCGAAACCGTTCGCTGTTATTGGGTTGAGTCGTGTTGTATCCAAATTTATTCTGATTTATGCTTATATTATTTAATTATGCTGTGTACTAATATTTACTGCGAGTCGTGGTGTCAAATAGTATTTCGTTGCACATGCTTCCGCTTTCTGTACATAGCCTCGATGTAGCCGCCTCCCAGTACGTGTGAGATATTTGACACATGCGAAAAGCGGATTAGCTGGGCTCCACAGGCGGACGAGTATCCCAGACGCATGCATCAGTCTGCGTATGCATAGATATGTGAAGTTGTAGAATATGTTATATCTAGATTGACGAATGTATAGTTTTTTATGTATAGACCAGTGAAGGTATATAGGTTTCAAGTAATTCTTAATGCTGATGTTCTGAGCCAGTGCCGCTATATATGCATGATAACCCCCCCCACACACACACACACACACACTATCTCTCTCTTCTCTTTCTTCTCTCTCTTCTCTATCTCTCTCTCTCTCTCTCTCACACACTCACACACACACACACACACACACACACTCTCTCTCTCTCTCTCTCTCTCTCTCTTATTATATATATATATATATATATATATATATATATATATATATATATATATATATCCTCTCTTCTCTGAGCTACCTCCAGACTGCTTGTCAA